>VXBT01001767.1:0-12179 GCA_013400235.1 Oriolus oriolus
ACAAAATGTGTCTCTCAAGGCCTGAGCTGGTGTTCCAAGCAGTGGCAGTGGTTTACAGGGTATGCTGCCAGCCTGCCAGCCAGTTGTTGCCTCTGCCATGGTGAGTATGCAGCTCTTGCTTTGGTGTGTTTGTGGCAATGGTATAGTGTAGTCAATTTGCCAGGCCTCACCATATTAGAAACCCAGCCACCACCCTCTATTCCAAGGAGATTCCACTCATGTGGTTTGCTTGATTGCACCACATTTCATATTTGTGTGTATCTAAGGACTGTTGTTCATGCCTTCTCAAAGGGAGAATGAGAGCAGCTGTAGTGTGAGATTGAGTGGAAGAAAAGCTGTCACTTGTAAAGGACTTGATGATCAGCATGATCACCCTTCTGTTGTGCTGAATAAGTGTACATGTCCTGGGTCTTGGGTCTGCAGGGAGCTTTTGCTGGGTAAATTCTGCCTGGACTTATATCACTAGGCCAAAGACTAGAACTAAATAGATGACTCTGCTCATTGATTAGTAATTTGGAGGTCTCCCTTCACACTCAAATTTTAGAAACTGTGCTTCAATAAGATTTGACTTGGGAGTCAAAAAGAAATGGCAACATATAGTAAAGGAAAGACCGGTATCTCAGTGTGGCAGAAAAATTGGTAGAAAAAATACCATTCTCTCATTCTCGTGTTGTGAAAGGCTCAAAATTGATATCTGTATGAGAAGACTTGAATGCTTGCATGAATTCCCACAGATTTCAGTAAACCATTGTCCATATGACAGTTGATACAAGTCTTCAATCGCATATAAAGAGTAACATCTCCAGACGATCTGCTGGGAGCCATGGGTATGTTTCTAAGAGAAAGGCAGACCTTTTTAACAGACAAGGACATAGGGACATACATCTGTAAGTTGCTAGATTAAATACTGAAGTAAAGCACTTTTCATACTTGGACTGTATGGGCTTTCACCTTTCATGTTTGCGTTGACATATAAATGAATTTTTGGATACAGTTTAGAAAACGACATTGATTAAAACATTTTTTTTTTCCCGCAGAGGACATTATTTTGCCTTTTGAAATTGAGGAGATGCCACAGCATGCTGCAGAAGTCATTCAGAGACTAATGTTTTAAGGAAGGATTTTTTTTTTTTTAACTTGGAAGTAACCTTGCATGCCTTTTGCATGAGCTAGGTGGCATCTTAGTTGCAAAAAGAAGAGTTTTGCTACTTACTTGAAAATTCCTTTATTTTTTTTTAATCCTTTGTCTTTAAACTTTCCTTTGGCATTGCCAGCACCGTTGGCTTCCTTCACATTGGGTCAGTTTAGACTCAGAAGTAAATACTATCTTGTATACCTATATAGGTATACACGTGTTTATACATTGCAGTAATAACTACTCCTCTGCTTATCATCAGTGCTTTAACTGCACCAGGCAAACAAGCTTATTTCCCCTGGGAGAGAATCTCAGAGACCTCAGCAGGACCTTTTGTAAGCCAGAACTTCCTCTGATAGGTTTTTGCTTTGACTTCAGTCTTACAGATGCTCAGGGTGGCACCACAGTAAGAGAAGTTCCTATTAATTTAGTGGCAAATGGTATTTTCCCCAAGATTTATCTTCTGAGCCAGGTAATAAAAGATTCACATGTTGAAAAAGTTTTTGAAAGTCACTTCTTGGTATCAGAAATTGCTAATACTGTCTTAAATATTCTTACTGCTAGTGTGTCAACATAGGACCTGCTTCTCACTATTGAAGAAATGCACTTGCCACAGTCATGTTTCTTCACACCCTCCCAGTGCACTGACTTACCCAAATCTCCCCTCTTCTTTTCCACATCCAACATCTTGTTTACCAGACACAGGAAGTGGAGATTAAGAGCACAGGCATCTTGGTCATGTGTAAAGGTAAAGGATAACTAAAGTTTCAAGGTAGTTGAAGCTGTCCGTAGCTGTGATCTGAAATAGAAAATAGTTACAAAGCAGCATTTACAAAATGTCAAAGAAGTTAATGAAACAAAAGATTTTCCAAATATGCTTTGAGTTTTTTGCCACGGGATTTCATAGTAAGGCAAGAAATGGTCTCAAATTAGTCACAATAAATCACAGTTTAGTGGTTTCTGATTAGGTAACCTGTTCTGTTGCTAAAGAGAGAGAAATAAAATACAACAGAAGTTTTTTATTTTTAATTTGGAGATATTTTGTGTACGTGTTATGACTTCATACCTCAAATATGGATAAGTAAAATGATCTCATAGAAACCTGACTAGTCTGTTGAATGCATTATCAAAGTTAAATAATTCTGTAAGAAGCATTTACCACACCAGAGGGCTTTGCTGTTTGCAAAAAAAAGAAACATTGCAATTGGTGACCCATACTGATGAAAGTACTCTCTGAAGTGATTAGTATTTTCTCTCTTTGTGAATGGCATGAGATGAATTCTGCAGTAAAAGCTTTGAAGAAGCAATGATTTGAGCTCCAATTACTTAATGAACCAGGGACTTCCAACAGTGCCTCAGAAATGTTTAAAACAAGAAAACAACAAAAATTCATCAGTCTCTCTTTGCTTTTGCCAGCAGTGGATCCTACCAGCCAAATACTGGAAACAAATGAGTAGGTTTAAATAACTGCCTTGCAGCTGTTCTAAAGAGAAATCCAGAGCAGTTTCCATTAGAGTGGCCTTTCATGGCCAGAGCCAAAAACCACTTCTTCCACTCTGTGCCATTGAATACAACTCTATTTTCTCCTCATTTTTCTTGAATTGGAGTGGAAGAGATTTAAACTATCGCTGCCACAGAATGGCTGTCCTTTTCATAATATGTTTGAGAACAGACTGCTGAGGGATGGCATGGCTATTGTCACCCCTTTCCCCAACAAAGCGCAACACAATTTGTGTTTGGATTTGGTGCCCAAACTTCTGCAGTCAACAAGTGTGTGGATTTTTTTATCCCCCTTGAGCTGAATAAACAAATTAGTCTTGTTACCAAAACAGGTGGTGGTAAATACAGTAAACAAGAGAACAAAAGGAGTCTGGAAAAAACAAGTTGTGATTAAAAGTATATCCACCCAGTTACAGACATCATAGGGGAAAATAAAATACAGGCAGTAAGTACTGTGCGAACAAGTTACTTTTAGAGACCCCATTGTTTTTAAAGCTCTGAGACAACGACTTTTCTATATTCTGTTTATATATTTCACAAATATTTCAGTACATCAGAGGCAAAGAAACCCAAATTGTCTAACATGTATTTCATGAAAAAAATGTATTTGCTATTGTAAACACAAAAAAAATAGTGATAGTATTACCATCTGTAAATCACTATTTCCAGTCCCAAAATGAAATTTGCTATGCTCATTAACATAAGCATTCTGCTTCTAAGCTAAACTGTCCCAAGTGCTCACTTTGATGGCTTGCTTGGTGAGGAGTGATGGGAGGTGTGCCCTGGAGGTGGAAGCAGCCCTAGCAGACCATAGCATTTCTTCAGCATAAAATCACAGTCTTTGAGCTGTTGTAGCTGGTGCTACAACTATATATGTAGCTATAACTCCCAGTTTGGCTTACTGAGCACCTAGCTGGGCCTAAAGGATGCATGCTGTAAATCATTATGCATGAAAACTCATTTGGGATGTTATAGGTGCAGGTTTTTTTTCCTCTCTGACTGCTTCCACTCTGGCTTCTGAAGTGCACAGATAGGACACTGTGTGCTGCACCTCTCTCCAGAAGACTCCTCCCAAGGTGGGAGTCTTTGACAAAGATCTGTCCTGCACTGCACTCATCCTCGCAGCAGCATTCGGGGACTCACAGCAGTTTGGACGTCTGTCAGTGATGTTCAGCTTCAGGGTAAGGCAAGTGGGCACTGGGGCTGACTGGGTAAGACAGTGTAGCCCCCCAGTCAGCATCATGGCAAAGACTTTTTCTGAAGGCGTAAGAGGTGGAATGTTTCAGTCACTAAATGAGATGATGGAATATAATTGTCTTCCTGTGTCTCCCACAAAGCCACGAAGTGTTGAGCCTCTGCCCATGTTTGGCTAATGTTTGTGAAGCTCAGCTTGTCATGAAAGCTACCCCAGAAAGAAAAGAAGTTATAAGAGCTGTGCAGAAGCCCTTTCTGTACTTTGTATGGAACACATGGGCTTAAGTATCCAATTTGGGCTCAATATGCTCTATCTGCCCCGCAGCCAATTACATTATCTTTGCAATATCTCCACGTTACAGTGGTGACCTCCCTTTGAGAGAAGCTTGGAAGGCAGAGATGGGGTGGCAGAGAAAAAATAAAGCCTTAGTAATCAACATACATAAGCCATTCTAGCAATGTAAGTGAGGGTGTGATGATGCAGAACTGTGCCCTGATTCAAACCATCTTCATTTCCTCCTCTACTGGAAAACCTTCATAAGAACATTTATGTAGTACTTGTGAGGGACACAGCTCGTTTGAAAATGCTGGATCTGTGGAAATGGAGCAACAATACAACACTGTCTGAATTGCTGGCTAAGTTGTGGATGGATGAGTTCACTCTGTCTTTTATTTTTTTCTATTCTTCTAGCTTTTAATTTCTTAAATCTCCTTTTGCTTTTGGAAGGCCAACAACCTTCCTGTTTTTTTTTAGCCAATCTGTGGAGGTCATAATCATAGTTAATCAATGGGATCTGTATCACTGGTCAATTATACCTTCCAAGAGTAAAATTGCCTGTTTTCCCACTGTTGCTGGTGACTGGGTCTCTAATACGCTGAGATAAGTTACACTTGCAGGTATAAACTGTAAGACACAGAGAAATTCTCAGTTCAGTTTCTAGTAGTTGGGACATTTGTCAGCTCCAAGACTCTGCAATAATACAGTCTGCTACAAAAGCATCCTAAAAATTACTGGATACACTAGCTGTTACCACATGATCCTTAAGTAACTTTATGATTTAGCATGTTGTAATAGCGTTAAAGGGACCCCCTTGCAGAGAGATTAATTTCCCCCTGTCTTGTCAGCTTTGTGAAGGGCAAAATGAGTCTAGTGAAATGAAGTAACCTGCTGTGACAGAAGCAACACATCTTATTATGCAGATTTATCTTTAAGTCTATTGAATGGTTGCTTTGGGAGATGCAATTCTGAACAGGAGAAGCCATTCTATGTTGGTGATAGGGTTTCATATTTTCATTGTGCAGATGAAAAATGTATCTGTGTATAAGGCCATAATGAATCAGGATCCTTGTCTTGTGACTTTATGATTTTTTTTTTTTTACTTCTGCTTTTATCTTTAAAGGAAACACATCTTTTCCACTTTATTTTAAAGCTTTTCTTTCATGTTCTGCAGTTTGAAAAGTTGTCTGTGTTTTTCATTAGGTAATGGGGAAATGTTTTTTGCAAATTGGATTTTTTTTCTCATCTGTTACAACTTTACTTTCGTAAACCCCATGATTAGCAGTTGTGGGTTGACAAACTATTTACATATTGATTCAATTTTGCCTATACTTACTTGCTTATCCTTATTTTAAATATATTCTCAATTTATACCCTTCTTTGGGGATTTTGAAGTTGGCAGTTCCCTGAAGTTTTTCAGCTTGATCCCTTCTGGTATGTTGGTAAACTTAAGATATTTACCTAAGCTGGACGCAGTTTCCATCAGCTGAACGCTGATTTCCATTCACTGCTGCACTAAATGTAAAGACATAAGACAGTTATTATGGTTTTGTAATCTTAGTTTACCACACCAATATTAGAAAAATGAGCTTTTCATCTCTGTGTTCTGGGTAAGAAAACAGCAGCATGTGGAGGTTAATTCAGCAAAGGACAAAAAAGAGAGGAGCAGAGTGTGTTTGGACAGCTTAGGGTTAAGATATTTTTAAGAGATTTCCTGGATGTGGACTCATTTTTGTGGCTTACAAGTTTGAAAAGTTCTGTAAAATCAGACCTTAGTATTCAAAGAATGTCCTGCTCTGTTTCTCTCGGCAAGAAATATGGACACTGGGGGTGGGGAGACAGGGGCCCGCCTTTTTTTGTTAGGTGGATCAAGGAACTCTCTGAACTCTGAGATGGCAGAAGGGTTTCTAAACTGATTGTCTTCCCCTCAGGCACCATGTGCTAATTAATGCTTTTTTTAGGCAGTATCCATCAGTGGTATTTGAAAACTTTTGGATGTTTGTTTTCCACCCTGAGCATCTCTCCATCCCTCTCCTGAGCAGCCCTCACCAGGTGAGCTGTCACTCACCATGGAGCTGGCAGAATCCAGAGATCCCCTCTCACCTTCCCATTCCAGGTAGGCAGTGTCTTCTCCACTCTGGTCTCTGCCCCAGGAGGGGTAGGTAGTAATGGGCTGCTCACCCAAGGACATCTCATGGTCAAGCTGCTGTGGATCCAAATCCTCACCATATTCTTTAGGTTGTGATGTAGACTGGGGCAGAAGCAGGATGAATCAAGCAGAAAACATGGGAAAGGTTACATGGGCTCTTCTTCCCAGTGTTTCTACTGGCACCCCTGTGGTATGATCCCATACAACTAGAGGAAAGGAGACAACCAAGTAAACAGTGCCTGAAAAGGCCAGTGCCAAGATGACTTGAATGACTAATTGCTGAAGAAGAGTGAGTTTTGTTTATTAAGTCCAGGCACCAAATTTCCTGGTCTGTGTGTACTGTGCTGTGGTTATAACTATGTCTCATGATATTAAGAGATTTAACTCCATGTACTTTTGATTTTCTTGTTCTTCGATTTGGGACAACTGTATCTTGAGTCAACTTCATATGGCAAAAGGAGACCTAGCTTTTAGCCTGCTTTCACTCCATTTATCTTTATCTGTCTTGTTGGTTTATAACTCAACATTTTCTTCCACACAGATGCGTCCTAGAGGTTTAGTTAACATGGGCAATTTGCAGCTCGGTTTGTTTTAAACTTCTGTTGAGATGTACTGAATGGATGAGGTAAATCTCCGGGCACCACACATCTGGCTTACACAGGCAGTGAAACACACTGAGTGAAACTTCAGGAAATTAAAATATAAACTTCCCTGCCCCTTTTCCTGCAGGGGCAGGAGAGGGGATGGGGTCTGCCTGCTTGCATATGCCCTTGTGGTATGTTAACACTTTCAGTACTGAGAGATACATTGCATTTCTGTCCTGCTTGAGCCTTTCCAGTCAGCATCACAGCTAAATGTGATGCCTTGGGATTTTTATGTTTGTGACCTGGGAGGTCAAAACCTTCCTTTAGGATATACACTGGCATCTGAGAAAGCTGATCATCTAGAAGTCCCCTGTTTGAATGTTTGCCAGCAAACTATCTCATCTTCTTCTCTTCTTTCCCTTGGGGGGGTGAAAAGATTACTTTTAAAGTAGATCTCAGGTTTTAGATTAGAATGCCTTAAAAACAAAACTTCTCCAAAATCCCTTACATGAACACAGCATTTTGTTTTTCTGTCTTCAAAATGAAAGAAGCAGTAAGTGAACCTCATGCTAACTTCCCTGAGATTGCTCAAGTGCTGTCGTGCTTTTAAATTGAACAAGTCTGACTCCGTAACATTTTACATACTCTTATGTGTGTACATACATTCAGCCTTGCCTTGGCATTTTGTGAATAAGTCAAATTTTTTGTTATATTTTGTTTCAGATTTCATACAAAAAGGTAGGGGAGGATATTACACAATCAGGGAATAATTCACGTTGTAAGCCCATGTGCAAAACAAAAAGACAGAGAAAAAAGAAGGAAAAAGAAAGTAAAAGCATAATACCTGCCACATTTTACATTTCTAAATTAAAAATAGATGTTTTTCCAGGTCTAGCAGGCCTCTTTCCACAGGAGCAATAGCGGACCAGGAATCATTACATATGGGCAGCAGACATCTGAAAGAAAAAAACAGAGCAAAAAATACACAGTCAAAGAGAATTTATTCAAGATCACAAATATCCACTAAATCCTGCATCCACATATTCCTACAGTGACTGAAAACCTTGTGCATTACATAATTAAGGCAGATGTTGGCAAGCTTTTATAAGGGCCACTAATTCATTCATATGACTTCCTCTCTCCCTCAAGGGTTCTTATACTTGACCTGTTATTACTACAAGGTCTTTAACCAAAGAATTAAAGCCAGATGTCATGTAGCTAGGTCTCCTTTTGTTAAACGTCCTTTATAAATAATTTTTTTATAAGCAACAGAGAGATCCTACATGAGAACTTTCAAAATTCCTTAAATAATTAATGCTAAAAGGCTTCAAACCTGAGGGTTGATGTATCCTAGAGGAATAGTAAAAGTATTATATTCACTGTGCTGAGAAGTACTTTTTACTCTAACTTTTTATTATCCTGGGCCTGCAGATGTTTCTGATCGATGTTTAGGCTGGAGGTAAAATCTTTCTTAAAAGGCCTTTTTCTTTAACATAAATTTAAATGTCATGTAGTCCGTTTGGGATATAGGTGGAAAGTTTTGTATATTGCTTTACTGGAATTGGCTGAATTGCATTGACAAATGTAGAAATGAAAAGAAACAGAAATAGCTTTGGATAATTCTAAGGAGATCTTTATCAGATACTATTTTAACTTGAGTCGAGTTACGAATTCTGTAAATTTTTGTTTTCAGCAAGAAGGTTAGGTTAGCTGTAGCACTTCCTGCAGGGTAACTGGAGGTGTCCAAAACATATGGTTTAGTTTGTGTGTTTTAATGGGAAGAAACTACCATCTTTTAGTGTTGTTGATCTGTTCTTTGATTGGGCTTCTTACCTGCATTGATAAAACTGGTCTGGTTTTTGTAAAAGTTCAAGTTTATTTGATAGAGTTCCAGAGCAATAAAAGCAGAGAGGCAAAGGCAGGTCTTGTAGAAAGAGACTTTTTGACATGTGTTTCCTGGTTGATTTTTTTTTAAAATTATTATTTTTACATCCTTGTTGTTTACCCATGCTCTACAAAGAACCAAGATGTTATCCCGGGGGTTTTTGTTCTTAAAGGTTTGCCTTTTGGGAATTGCAGCTTGAGTAATTGAATGGAGCTGAGAAAGGAAACTCATTAGGCATTTTCTTATGAGCCAACAGTTATAAACAAAATTCCACTTTCTGGTGGAATATGGGCTTGTTTGTTGCCCCCCTAGCTGTTCTCAGCGGAGTACTCTGCAAAGAAAATTAATCATGTGTTCTCTGACATAGCCATGACAATACTTAATGCAGGAAATAAGGTTGGATGCTTTTAACACTAGTTAAGCCAAATACTGCTTTTCTTATTTTTTGGCTCACTCCTATTTCAAATTGGAGTAAGTCGGTTCTGGTGAGTTATATTTAAAAGCATGGTGTATTTCAAACCGTTTCTAGGAACGTGGCTGATGCTCATAGAAATGCCTTGTCATGCTTCCTTTATTGTTCATAAAAGTACTCCATGCTTTATGGACATACATCGTCCCTGGTAATTCATGGTCTCAGAGCATACTAACAATCTTTGTTTAGGGTGTTCTTCCCACTTTTTAATACAGGACAAGAAGGAGTAGCCATGATGGAAAATGGAATGAGTTAAAACCTGCTTGGAAATGTAATGCACATTTCCTCCTCTTTGAAGAGCTATTCTTCTGCTACAGTCAAACAACAGTTTTGTGCACTGATATCACAAATGAGGTGTCTAGCAGAGTTAACTTTTTAAAATTATGAATTGCATGCTTTTCTCTTTAACTGAATCCTTCAGGAGGTCTGCTTGGCCAGAAGCTCATTTTCTATGCAATTTACAACTACATCAGAAATCATGCTGGCTGCCAGAGCAGATGGAACCATTTCTGGTTGTTTCTAATCTGGTTGCTCTTACTAGATTCCTCCGAGCAATTGTTTGTGAGTTGTGGAATGCCACTTGATCTGAAAAAATTAATTTGTTCTGAAGCGTGTTCCTTTCCTGTCCCACTCCCTGCTCTTCGTGCATGTCTCATCCATGGAGGCAATCATATGTTTTCAGTTCTGATGTCATTCTTTTTTTTCTCTCTCTCTCTTTTTTTTCCCTCTTCTTTCAGTCCACAGCCATGAGCGAACCACAGTGCTACTACAATGAAACCATTGCCTTCTTTTATAACCGAAGTGGAAAATATCTAGCCACTGAATGGAACACTGTCAGCAAGCTTGTAATGGGACTGGGGATTACCGTCTGCATCTTCATAATGCTGGCCAACCTCTTGGTTATGGTGGCTATTTATGTCAACCGACGATTCCACTTTCCTATTTATTACTTAATGGCCAACTTAGCTGCTGCGGACTTTTTTGCAGGGCTGGCCTACTTCTACTTAATGTTCAACACAGGACCCAACACTAGAAGACTGACTGTAAGCACCTGGCTTCTCCGTCAGGGTCTCATTGATACCAGTCTGACAGCCTCTGTAGCCAATTTGTTGGCCATTGCTATTGAGCGACACATTACAGTTTTCCGAATGCAGCTGCACACTCGGATGAGCAACCGCCGAGTGGTCGTCGTAATTGTTGTTATCTGGACTATGGCCATCGTCATGGGTGCCATACCAAGTGTCGGATGGAACTGTATTTGTGATATCACTCACTGCTCCAACATGGCACCGCTCTATAGTGACTCCTACCTGGTCTTCTGGGCTATTTTCAACCTGGTCACTTTTGTGGTCATGGTGGTCCTGTATGCTCACATCTTTGGGTACGTTCGCCAAAGGACTATGAGAATGTCCAGACACAGTTCTGGACCCCGCAGGAATCGGGACACCATGATGAGCCTCCTGAAGACTGTGGTCATTGTGCTTGGTAAGTGCTGACTTTGCTCACCTTCTTGTCCCTGCTGTGTTTCTTATCAGGTGATTTCAGTAATGCATGGTCAGCTCCTGGGAGTCAGTGGCATTTGGAAGATACTAGAAGAGGTGCAGACAGTAAGAACACCCAGAGTTCACTACTGTGACCACTGGGACTGTCAAGCTTATTTATAGAAGTTCACATAACAAACTTGGTCACTCAGCCCTGTACCATGAAACTGGTGAAAATCCAGATGTAATGTGGTGGGTTTTTGCAGCAAGGCATGTTTAAAACCTTTTGTAGCAACCTATTATATGCAGTGTTTGCCCTTTTGCCTTTGAAGATGCCGAATGGCTTCAAACTTGAAATAGTACAGGGAAGGCTCAGTATTCCACTGAAGTACCTGTTGTCTCCTTTTTGCACCCAAAAGGTGTTGTGTGTATTCATGCAAAGTTCCAATATACAGAGAACAGTGAGAGGCTACAGGCTACTCATGAAAAGATGGTGTGTTAAGCAGCACTGCGTGTACTCCATCCTATAGTGTTTGGCACATACCAGTATCTGACCATTTGTTAATAGAGAAAAGTAGCGTGTGAGATACTGGTATGCTTCAGCACAACGCTCAGGAGGTGCCTAAGCTTCAGAGCTTGGCATGAGGGAAATACCATAACACACTTTGGATTCAGGAGGTTCTTGTCATTTTGTGAGTAGTATTACTTGGGTTCCGTCTGGGGCTCCCAGTTTCCTTATGCAGAAGCACAGCCTGAGTGCTGAGTACCATTCCCTGGTGATCTTCTTTGCCGTTTGTTCTGTTCTTTGTTGCTGCAGATGACAGTGAGCTGAAGGCAGCAAGGATGGTGCAGGTTGTCTCCTTGTCCCAACATGTGTTCTCACCTGTTAGGTCTTCCAGTACAGTACATGGTATCACAGTACCCTGTTGCATCAGAGGTTTGCCCTAATAGTCCATAAATGCAATTGTTATGCAGTCCACAAAGCCCAAAACTTAGCCCCATTTGTCTCCTTGACATTATGGTTCCCATAGGTTTATGCTGCAGCTTGTGCTTTCTATCACAAACGTGGCAGAATAGTTGCAGAGATTCTGTGTGAGTCATCGTGTCAACTCACTTGTTAGTCTAAGAATTTACATGTTGTACTCTGACCTAGTGATTTGCTTTTTAACCACAATATGAATTGTGCAGTTAACTAACCTGTTAAACCATTGCAAAGATGTATTCCTCCATGTCCTGCTCTTCTCTTCAAGGAAAGAACCTCTATGAGTTTTGCAAGGGAGACTGTAGCAGTTGGTAAAACCTTTCCTGACTTCCTGGTGGTTCAAAAATCTGTCCCTTTCCACCTCCATGATTCTCATGGCAGAAGGCAAGGTGAGGTTAAGAATACAAAGGAAATTCAGGATTTGCAGTCCCCTTTTAGGAAACAGTTCCCTGTTTTCCCTCCTGAAGGAATTACTGTTCATACAGTAATTATGCAGCAGTGTAGTATTTCCTATGAGGTG
>VXBT01001767.1:12251-64603 GCA_013400235.1 Oriolus oriolus
CCCCAGAAACAGCAACAAAAAAAGTGTGTGATGCAATAAGGAGTTGTAGCAATAAACAGTCTTTGAATAAATAGCAAATGTCTGCTAATCCCAAGCATGTGTGTGACTAGAGGTATGTGTATGCAGCAGGAACGGTACTGCACTGTCCTTCCTTTTCCTGTGAGAAGAGGTCAGAGGGAAGACCCACTGTGGCCACAACAGTAGTGGTGTACAAAGAATGTAAAGTCCTTTTTTTCCCTAATAGGTATATTTTTTTCAGATGTTGTTCTAGAAAGAGTGAAACAACTCCAGGGGTTAAGGGGCATTGGTTAAACTGAAGGTGCATTCAGTTTAGCTGCAGGTGTAGTTCAGTAATACCTCTGATTTCTCATTAAGGTGAGATTTTTCAGGACTGCAGGTAGCACATGTTGAAGCTTTCTTCAAAATTCAAACAGGACCTTATTTCTTGTTACTGCTGCACTTCATTCAGTGTTTTGCCTACACTTTGGCACCTCTTCTAATCTGCACAAAATAACGATTTACAGAAAACAATAACTTATTATCTTACTAAATCTGTTCAAAGGAAACAAAGGCACTTGTAGGTTGTGACACTCTTCATCCTTTTTGCAGCTCCCACCTTGGTGTTATTTTGCAAAGGGTTTGGGTTTTGGTTCAGCTTGGCTTTTTTCCTAAGCAGTGTGGTTTGTAGAGGAAAGCTAGAGGAGGTCAGTCGTGGGCCTGTAGTGTAAAGAAGCAGCAATGCTTCACCTCCTTATCACCTGTGAGGCACAGTTGCAAGATAAAGCTGGTTGGGAAACAGCTGCCGGTTTGTTGTGTAAATTCTTTTAATTTAAGAAATAAATAAATAAATAAATAATAGACTGAAGCAAAGAATTAGGCTTTGGGGTGACCACAGAGACTTTTGGAGAGTTAAATTTTTGTGCAGCAAGGTGTTACCAGATTGCTAGGTGCACCGTGAGAAATGTTCATTGGTTGCCATCAGCTGGTGAGTACCATCCCATATTACTGAATTTGCACTTCAGTAGAGGATTGTTTTGTGGCTCTGAAGAAGACAAGCTAAGCATCACTTCAAAGCACTTCTGGGCAACAGATATCTCAGCTATCAGCAGATGTCTCTCAAGCAAACTGTGTGGTCAGCACATTGATCAGGCAGGTGTGCTGGTACTCTATCACTGTTTGCAGTCTACTTGTAAGTCTGGCTTAAAGTTTTCTTAAGCAGAAGATTTAATTTCAAGGGTCATACTTCCTGAGTGCCTTCTTGAAAAGGTAGTGCTGCAAGTTTATCTACTGGAGCTTTGGGAAGGGCAGAAGAGGTGAGTGTCTTAGGCTACATGGAGCAATTTGCTGAATATTTATCTCATGTGATATGGCTTCTTCTGTATCTGTAAACCTCAAAAACATGGAGGAAAGGAACCCCTGCCTTTCTTAATGGTGCAGATCAGGGTAATAAATACATTACTCAATACACTGGTTTGAGGCAGAAAGCAACTTTTTGTAGGAGGTGAAGGTGGGAAAGAAAGCACTTTACTCTGAAGATCCCTCTCCCTCCTCTCCTACCCCACAGCTGAGTGGGGAAGGAAGCTGGTTTGTGTCAGCCTACTTTACACAGGAGAAAACAATTCATTTTGGAGGAGAGGGAGGGTGCACTGGGATTCAAAGGAAAACAGAACTGGGAGTCTGGGTAAACCTGTGAGCGTTGGCAGAGGGAGGCAAACCATTCCTCGTCTTAGAATCTTAGCCATAAGTAACCCCATTGTGAATTGGGCAGCAGTAAACTGTTCATTTGACTTTTAAACTTCCACAAACGGGTGTCCTGGAGTGGTCCTGCTGGCTGTACTCCCAGGCAAAGCGATGCTGCTGCTGCAAGAAGAAGAGCATCTTTTCCCCCATCCACATTCTCGCTGTGTTTTGGGGGCAGGAGGGGGAGGGAATTACACAAGAGCTTCTTGTTTGTTAGCTGCCTAACACGGCCTGCCCTCCTTGTGCCTTGCTGCCTTGCTCCAAGAGGAGAAGACCTGCCCCAAAGGGGTGCAGTCCTCCAGGCAGTGATGCTGTCAGCATGTGCGGGGAGGGTGCCAGCTGCCTCTGACAAGAGGGTGATTGTGTGGGGAGGGCTATGGCCGCTTGACGCACTGACTGGAGCGGTCGGGATCTGGCACACTGCGTCATCCCACAGAGCGGGTGGGATGCTGAATCCTAGGAACAAGTCAAAAGCAGAGAACAGATTTTTTTTTTTTCATGCCCTCTTGTTGTTTTTTTCCTTGAGTAAAATAGTTTAAACAGAAGGAAGTGATTTCATAGCTGAGCCCTTTTTTCTTTTAACAAGGCTGCTTTTGAAATCTTTCAAAAGTAACAAGGAACATAAAGCTCTTTCTCTAAACCATGCCTTTCCTTTGCATTGGAGCTAAGGGAGGACTGATCTGTGCACTGCACACAGCCATAAAATCATGTCTGGTTTGGCTTGCAGCTCAATGACACTTTGCCTTTCACCACCACCATGTGTTCCCTTTAAATGAGCAATCAGGGAACAGGCAGAAACTGAGCAGATACATCACCTGCAACTTGGCATCCTCTCTTCTGTTCTCCACTTTTTCTCATGTTACATTTAAAGACAAGCTAAACTGTTTTTCTGGTGGGGATCGCAGACTCTGAAAGTACTTGTCTGGGCCAGCTGTAGCTTTGGCCCAAAAATGGATGACAATATCTAACTATTGTTTTAAGAAGTAGTGAAAGCACCAGATTAAGGATTGCAGAGCCCAAGTCGGGATAAACTAGCTCTGGTCTGGATTTCCTTGGCCTGGAATCCATCATGAAATGCTGGGATCTTTCAGGTGTTTTCAGGTGCATACCTGCATTTGTAGAGAGCTACTGTCTTAGAATATTACTGTTGGAAAGTTAGCCTGTACTTCTCCTGCCCAAATACTGATTAAATATCCATCTTAATCTGTCACCTCTTTATTTTACAATGTGGATAACACTGCCATTTATCTCCATATGCATCTTTGGGCATTCCTCTCTGTTTAGAATTTCGACTGTGAGATTGTGATACTGAGGGTTTATAACTGAATTTCAAGTAAGCACAATACCTACAACCCTTCTTATTTGTGTTTTACTAATCCTGGTGATTAGCCTTCTATGTTAGGTGAGTTCTCAATGTTGTTTGGCCAAAATTAGGCATGCCTGTTGACCCAAGCACCACAGCTAGCCCCCAAGATGTAAGGAGATAAAACAATGAATTAATAATTGTTTGCCCTTTATATTCCTGGGAAGTAAAAAGACACTTAGGACTTCCCTGCCTGTAGAATGATCCACTTGGTTGCAGGAATGTGGTTTACTCTGTAAGACTAGAAAACTAATGTGGGCACAGATAAAAAAGGTGAAGGTTCTTTTTGTACAAACTGTTTGGATTTAAAGGAGCCTCACTGTGTTTGAAGACAGTCCTTTACTTATTATAACGAAGAAATAAATGCAAGAAAAACATCTGGAAGTTCAATATAAACATCTGGAAGGGTAGAACTGCTCAGCAACAGTTTTTTTTCCTGCCCCCTCTGTTGCAGTTATGAATTGCATGAGACATTTTTGTACCTTTGTAGCTTTTCTTTCACATCTAGGTACCAAATGGGGTCGGAAAGCAGCAAAATACTGTTAATGCACATGAGTGTTCATATATGCTGTAGCTACACAGTTGAAGCAAATAAAGTGCATTATTGATAAATTTAACTGTTCTGAGTGGTTGTTTTGATATGCAGTCTGTATCTTTACTCCCTGTTTCCTCTCATGCAATCAAAGCACTTCATTATCTGTAGAAAATAAAAAGACTGTAAAATAAGGCTACAACCTGATTGACAGCACGTGGTGTCTTGACAGAGGCATGTGTTTATTTCCATATCCCTCATGGAGTGTCAGGTAGTTAACTGGAATGGCTTATCTTTGTTGGCCTTAAGGCTTAAGCAATATGAAATGTTATCAGTTACCAAGGCTGTGGTCCTGAACTGAGACGAAGATGATCATGTCTAGACAGAGCTTGGTTATGGTATCACTCAAACTTTAATAGACCTCCCCTACCCACAGAACGTTATTCCTGTGGGCCAGAGCAAGCATCAGCCCCCTTAGCACAATGCAGATACAGGAAGGTCTTTTGGAGAAGCCAGGGTTTAACTCTGAGTCCAGTGACTGTAAGGAGACAACTTCACCTATTTACATCCTCCTTGAGGAGTTCTGCTGGTGTCGAGAGAGATGAGCTTTCCAGCAGCATTTTCTCTGAGATGACTGAAATTGAGGATGTCCTAGCTTGGGGATGTCCTTCCACCAGGTAGCAGTGGCTTCATGGGGCAAAGAGCAGCATCCAGTCAGGTATTTTTCCTTGTAATTATATTATGTTTTCCTTAGAGAGCTGGGCTGGGAGGTAAGATCAGGCTGGAGTTCAGATGAGAGCAGCATTTTTCACAGCTTCTTCTCTGGAAGTGGTGCAGTGTGAAGCCATAAATACCGTGTTACCCTGTGGTCTGCACAGGGGGCCAGTTCAGAGTCACCAACCCTGCCTGACCCCCGCGTCACAGAAATGTCGCTTGTGTATTGATTTAGTCCTGACGGAAAAACAGGGCAATAAACTCTGGAACTGGTGCGGGCAATGCAAGTCTGAGCATCAATGACTTTCTGTTCTAGCACACAGGGTGCAGTTATGTGCAGCCCCAGTGTTTTTAGATAAGTATATTTTAAAAGTGCATAAACTGGGAATTTAACCCTACAGTCAAGTAAACTGGGAAATTGTTGCTGATGACTGTAGTCTAAACGGGGAGCTCATAGAGTTTAAAGGAGAAATTCTTATTACATTGTTTGGAGAGGGGAAATTTGTAACAAATGCTTTCAGAGCTGCAGTGTGACAGCAGTACTTTCAAGCTGTATCGTCAAATATTTGTATGAAAAATTGAAATCTCGATTAAAATTATTATTTATAGCACACTTTTTCTATCCTACAGGATTTTGATGGCTTGGATTTCTCTCTCTTCTCTCAAGGCCTTAGGAGTAGTTCTGATTGCTCCTGAAAAGCTTCCTTGCAGGAAAAAACATGCACCTTAGGGGGTTGGTGGTTTCCAGACCTTGCCATTTCTACTCATTTCTACTTGCCATTGTGTATTATGTATTATCTTTTTGGTCTTGTTGCTGGATTTTTTTTTATTTCCCCTGTGCATCTTGATGGCATTTTAGTATTGACTTAAGTAACAGTGTACTTTTAGCTTGCAAGTAGATGAAGGGGGAATGAAAGTTTTCATATTATCGCATATATTTGTTAGAAGGTTTCATTGTGAAATCACTCAGATTTAATAACAAGAACTTTAACTTTTAGTCAGTGATTCATAACAAGTGTACTAATATTTTTATGTTTGTAAATTTATTCTCTTTTCTTGATAAATACAGCTTGATCACTATCCTGGAGAGGTCTAGCACTGTTTTCTAACAGGAAGACAAATTTTCACAAAGAATTCTTAAAAATCAGTTAGGTTTTCTTTTTTCAATTAAAATAATGGAGGCATGAAAACTTGCCTCCATGAAGATCTATGTAGAATATGTACATTATGAAGCAGTGATTGTAGTGTGTTTTAAATTTAACACCCTTCATAGGACGTTTTTTGATTGCTTGATATATTTCATGCTGCTAGTAAAAGCAGTACTATGTGTGCCCTGTCTCAAAATGTCAGTCACTGATCATTTTTATTGCCATTTATAGTCCTGCAAATGAATTCTGGTGGACCATCTTGAATTTTTTCTAGTAGTCCCAAACCAAATCGCTACCTGTTACTGGCTGGCTGGTGAGAATGCTGAAAGGAAAAATAATAAGGAAGCACAGCATCTGGAAATTAGAGTGTGGTCAGTTTGTTTGTGTGATAAATTTCATAAGCAGCTTTCTTTTCCAAAACAAGCCCATGCAAGCTCCACTTGAAGAAGCAGAAGTTACTGGTGCTTGTATCCGGGCAACTCTCTCTGAACCCAGCGTGTGGCTGGGCTGCAGAGAGTCTCATTCTAAATGTTTTGCTTAATTTCTTCACTGACTCTCTCAATTAATTATATTGCATCCACAGCTAAAGCTGACACAGCCATGGTAACTGTCTTTTCTCTAAAGTATTCCAGGTATCCCCATGGCATTCAATGCTCCACCCTGGGGAACCCACCTGGAAGTTTTCCCCTTCTTTCCCCCTTCAGTTAAGAATAAGAATTATTTATTTTCATTCAGGATCCTTTGAAAATGCGCTTTGAGGAGCTTCCATCATTTCCCAAGACAGGACTGTGGTTTTATTTTATTATATTCTTGAGAGGGAAAAATGTTTCTAGTAAATACATTCCTTTAAGTATGATGAAAATGAGGCCTTGTTTAATAAAAGTCTTTCCCCTGACTTCAGTATAATTTATTACCTTTTCAGGGACAAAATAAATTTAAAGGGTAGATGAAAGCTCTCTTCATTTTTCCAAGAATGGCCAGAAAAGGGCATACCTTAAGTAGTTCTTGCACTTGTGTTCAGCTTTTGATTAAAAAAAAATATATAAGCAAAAACTTATTTATAATTGCTTGCATAGGTTTTGTCCTTTTTCCAAGAAGCTTCTAAAACTGAATTGCAATGGCAAAAGTAGGTATATTTCTCAACAGGCCCTGAGAACTGATTTTTATTTTCCTTTAATTTAATAATAGGATTTGGAAATTACACCTTGACTCTGAAAAATAGAATCCAAGATTTTCACTTGGATCCAGGTAAAATAACAAAATGCTCACTAAGGAGTGATATTCACTTACTGAAAATCCACACCAAATCAAAATTAATTAGTAACATGTCTTGCTCTGAGATCAGACTCCACTTAGCAGTGCTACATCCACGAGTGAGTACTCATCAACCTGGGCTTCCCTAAAACAGTGCAAATGGGCATGTTTTGTGGGACATTTGCTCTACAACAGGGGCCTTGGTAACCTTTGCTGAATACCCAGGGCAGAAATGGTGACCAAGGAGAAATTTTGAAAATCAGACCTACAAGGAGGCTGACTGTAAAATGCCAGCACATGACCAAGTCCTGCTGATCTCTCAAAATTTGAGAATTTTGAATTTTTTGGAAGATGGGAACCCATCCTTTCTTTAGAAGAGGCAGCAATAGTGCTTTTACAAAATGGCTGCTCACCACATAACATTTTTGTCTTCTAGAAAGCCCACAGTTGCATAGGGAGTTCGCTTCTAAATGTTTTGCTTATTTTGTTCACTGACATTCCAGATTATATTTCTTGTGCCCTCAGCTAAAAGTGATACATCCTTGGCAACTCTTAAAGCAAAGCATTTGCAGTCTGAAGGTTTGGGGTAAGGTCCATGTCCAGCCACTGGCTTCTGTTTTCACCTTTGTGATACTGTTTGTCTTTCCCATGTTTCAGCAAACACCACCTAGGTGCTAAGTCAAACTTACAGCTAGACCTCAGCTTCAGAAATTATGTGAACAAAAATGCCAGCTGTTAACTTGTCTCATTGTAAAACTGCATTCAGTGAGGCACTGAACTGTTGTTTGTTTCCACCAGTGGAAAGCACTGACAACAACAGACTTTTGTGTACGAGAAGCAGTGGTGCTCCTTCTGCATTGCTTTGTTGCACATGAGCAGTGTGATTAGGTATTCTGAGTTGTTTGTTTCTTTCTGGAATAATCCATGTAAACAAAAAAATAACGATTTTCAATATCAAATTATTTTTGCCTTTATAGTTTCAGTGAAACTATGGCTCTTAACATCAAAGCACAGAGTTATTGCTGATGGCAAAACTTGCTGAGACATCTGAGGTACAGCAGCGAGTCAGTGCAGAGGGAGATCGTCAGCAACGAATGACAGCTTTCAGACAGCAGCCATGCCTCCATCCTTCTAGCCTCAGCGTGAAAAGAATGTTCAAAAAAAAGGCTTCGTTTGTGCATTTTTTTAAAATAAATGTATTTGGAATCTGAAAGGAAAATACAATTCTGAGTTCTTGTGGTGCTGGCAGAACAGCTTCCTGTTTTTGTTTTGTACATGGGGATGCTGTCACTGAGCTCACTGATGGACAACTTTTAATTTCTTTTTTTTTCTTTCAGAGATCTTTACAGGTTTTTTTCTTTCTTTTTTTTTTTCCCAGCCCTTCCATCATAAGTTTCTCTCACACACTTACACAATTGATACCCTTCTTTAACAACAGCAGCAGAAGATCCCCATCCTTTCTGTACTTCTCATTTGGGAAAACTTTGTGTCGCACTTCTACTTCCCTCAGCATAAGAAAATGTCTCTGAAGTTCATTTTCCTGTACCCATGTGGAGAAAAGCTGATGTTATGTCCAAGTGTGCTGCTTGTGCAATGTGGCAGGTCCACTGGTGGATACATAGCCTTTCCCATCAATGCACAGAGAAAAGCAAGGGCTCAGAGCTTGTATGGCAGGTCGTGAAACTTCGAAGTTATGACATCATTTATAAATCTGAGGCATTTAATTTCCAAGCCCTGGTGTTGTCCATCAGTCTGCACTGTTTAGTGATGTCCTGGAGCAAAGGGAATTGCTGTAAGTGAAAATCCATGCTTTCCGGACCCACCAGCAGACAGGAGGTATTTGAACACCCGAGGATGAGTGCTTTGAAGTTTGTGGATAGGGTGATCTAAAGTTTTGCAACTGGGAAAGTGAGAACTTGGTCTGTAAAACTGCCCCAGACATATCTGCTGTGGGGGTGGCCATCTGCTGCTGCTAGGAGAGTAGCCTCTTGTGTGTTGCAGAGGTTGAAGTAACAATTCCTTGATGTTTAGCATTAAAAGCCTGTGAGGTTACTGTAAAGAAAAAAGGTTGAGATGTGTTTGAGGGGAGAGAAATTCTGTTGCATTTTTTTGTGTTTGAGCAAGAGCTATCTGCTTGGGTCTTTCTGTTTTAATAAAGTACATGGTATCTGATTACAAGTTTGTTAATACAACCATAGATATGCGAGAACACTTAAGATTCTTGAAATGTCTTCCTTCATGAAAGAAGTCATCTCCTGAAGAAAGGGAAGGGAATTTAGCTGTTAAAAGGAGGAAAATCTGCCAAGCTCCCCTGGACTCAGTACTTTCCTTGTTCTTCTAAAAGCAGTTTTGAGGGAGCTGTTTCCCATCTTCTAATATTGATATAACCTCAGAAGGAACTTGTTCTGACATATGGCATTGATAATTCTCATCTTCCCTCGTTTTACATTGCTTTAAGGTGCTCATTTTTTACTTTTCTAGAGAAGTACAAGGAGTAATTTAGAGATGAATTTTCTAAAGATTACTCAGCAAAAGCTGAGTATATAGAGAGTAAAAAAAATTGTGTAAAATTATTGTGTATTTGTAGAATGGCTGCCACTTTCTTCTTTTAAACAGACTAAAATTGAAAACTGGATAGATGCAATGTGTTGGGACTTAGCTCTGAGGGTGCTAGGTGCCGAGGGAACATTGCTTGCTGCTTGCTTGCTGCCTGATACTCAGCCTTATGAACACACTTGGCCTTCCAGATGCATTTTGTATTTACCCTCCTTCAACAAGGAGCGAGTAATATCAGAGTCTGTTGTAACTTAAATTCTTTCCCATTGTTGTCTCACACACACAAAAAAGGTAAAGTGAATGCATATTGGTTAATAGGCTGTAGTGCCCCTGTAGACCATGGGGACTGAAAATAGTCCTTCATTGAGGGTGATTTGCATCTGACCCTTGCCTATTTAGCCACAGTTCTGCACAAAATGAGTTGTGTGGGTTTCTGTCTTCCCAGCAGAAAAGCTTGGCTTGATTCACTCTGTGAGGAGGAGGGATCAATTTAAGTCAACAAAGCAAAGTACTTACCTTGAAATAAGTAATGTGGCATTCTTTAGATGAACTTTCAGCTAATTCACCCATAAAATACCTGAGAGCTGCACTCACCATGTGCAGTGCTGTTACAAAGCAGAAGGCTTTCAGGTACACTGGCCTTGCCCTGCCAAGGAGGGTGAGAGGTGTGGATAAAGCCATAGAGACTGCAGAAATACGAGCTTTTAAGCACATTCCAGAGAACACACTACTGATTGATGCTGTTTCCCATGAGATTTTCCTTTTATTTATTTTTTGGTTTTGATTCCTCACCCTCCTGCTTCTCCTTTCCCTCTGTTCACATCTCTCCACTGTCTTTATTTATAACTTTATCTGTGTGGCCTTGCCCCTGTTTGGCTGGTGGGCAGGAGCAGCACCTCTGACAGCCAGCCTAGCTGCCAGGATAAGCCGTGGGAGCCTGAGCTCCCCATGTTCTGGGGCCTTCACCAGTCCTGGAGCACCAGTGGCCCCATCTCATGTGCCTCTGAGCTGGACTGAGCTGCCAGACTGTCCTGGCTTGTAGCATGGCATAGAAAAGCAATTCCAGGCCTATTTCCAGAAAACAAAGTGTATCCACCCTCCTGCAAAGCATGGACATGTATATCCAGTATGTAGAGATTTACTCCTAGAAGGAAGAGCAAATTTTTTTTTTTCCTGAATTATTGGAACCAGGTTGTGAAATGATAGGCCCATCTGT
This sequence comes from Oriolus oriolus, assembly GCA_013400235.1. NCBI lineage: Eukaryota > Metazoa > Chordata > Aves > Passeriformes > Corvidae > Oriolus > Oriolus oriolus. The sequence continues at coordinate 22,775 of VXBT01001767.1, forward strand.
TCTATTTTTACCCTGCCAGTTCACCATTTAGGCCTCTCATTGATTTATCTCTCTGATTGAAGGATAAGTACCTCAGCAGGAGGAGTACTGAGTTCTTTGCCTGTTGGGTAGGCAGCCATTTGCTTCCCAGCTTCCCTGACTATGCTGATCCAAGAAGGGGGGGCACCAGGATGCAAAAGAGCCTGTCTTTGGCCACTGGCCAGGCACAGGTCAATTTACAATTGCTGCTGAGATTTTGGGGGTCTAGGAGTTGGGTTTCTTTCGTCCAATAGCTCCCTCTGCATCCACAGGAGCTCACAGAAACCAATCAGGGGTGAGACACATCCTCTGCTTAAAGGTGCAGAGGATACCTGACTTTCCAAGGCTATAACCTCGCCTCAGTGCTCTGGGAAACTCAACATCAAAAAGATACTTTTTAAATTCTTTTATTTTATTTTATTTTATTTTATTTTATTTTATTTTATTATTTTATTTTATTTTATTTTATTTTATTTTATTTTATTTTATTTTATTTTATTTTATTTTATTTTATTGTACTATTTTATTTTATTTTATTTTATTTTATTTTATTTTATTTTATTTTATTTTATTTTATTTTATTTTATTGTACGTGTCTTGTACTTCCAGTTCCTAAGTCCAGGACTTGATTGATCATCAGTAATTGAAAAAGTAGATTGCACAGAAATAATGGCCAGTTCAGGTGTGATCCATAAGGAAATTGGACCTGTTTGAGTGTTTGCGATTGGGAGGGATGTATAGCCATCCCTACAGATGCAGCAGTTTTCTAGGATACAGTGCATACAACAGTGCCTCAAATTCCAACATCTCCTGCATTTAAAATGAGTGGAGAGAGCTGGCTGAACACAAGTTCTACACTTGTCTGTATAAACACAAGGATTTCTCTGCAAGTGCTGTTGAAATCTTAGCAGGGACACAAACCAGATTTCAAACCTGGCCTTGACCTTGAAAACAGTCATGAAGTATATTAAAACCTTGACCACGAACCATTCATAAGCTTTGTACTTTATTGCACTTCACTTTAAAACAATACACCTTTCTCCCCAAAGTTTGCAGAGTGGTCTCCTGCATCCACAGGCTATCAAGAATTACCTTTGACTCATACAGTACAGGGAACCTTGCAAAGCGTCACTTATGGGATGTCCCTGTGGCATATTGCACTGCTGAGTGCAGATTTCCCCCAAAATAACAAAGAAAATATTATACTTGCCAGAGGCTTTATTAGAGGAGCTTGACATCCTTTTCATTTGAAATTTAAGTTCACTGCCTCTTTTTGCTGCAGATGCTTTCAAACAGAAGAGATAAATGTCTAATGGATGCACAAGTTTCACTGAGCATCTCTTCAGATGTATGTAAGAAAGCAGAAAGCAGAGTAAATAACAATGTCAGCCCAAGCAGAAAGCTTCTGATACGGCTGTAAAGAGTTAGGTTGGGTGTTTTTAATAGAAAGTAGTGTTAGTACAATGCATGGGCTCTAGTACCCTGATAGAATTGCCTAAAAATCTGCATGTATGTAATTTTGAAGGCAGCATTTTGTAGCAGTGTCTTATAGTGGACTTCTGTGTGTGCTGCAATCTGTGATAGCAAGAGATGTTTGTTGCCACACCTTGAAACCATATCGTCCACTTCTGTGACACAGAGTGACCACTTTCAAAAAAACAGGAAAAGTCCACGTGCTTGGAAGATGGGTAGGATATTTTTTTGTTGTTTAAACACCTCTATTTCTCACACCTCAGAAAAATAAAACACAAAGTGCTTGGAAATGCCAGGCACATTGCCACCATTTTAAAGACCTATGAAAAGAGTTGTTAGGCTAGCAGTAGGTTTGGAAACTTGATGAACCAACATGAGAGATATCAGTAAGAGAAATATCTGGAAATATTTAATGATTCAGTAGCTCAGTTGATGTATGAATTGTTTTTTAATTTAGATGGAGGACTTGTATTAGAATCTTTTCACCCTTATTGATTAAAGGGTGTGTATGGATATTGCAGTTTGCACCCTTGGTATGAGGGCTTTCCAGGGGACTCCTCATTGCTGGGACCACAGCTGCCCTCTTTGTGGCAGTGTCTTCTGGCTCCAGGGCTTGCTTAGAGTTCATGAGCGCTCAAGAGCTGATAAAGACACCTCTGTGATGCTGTCACATTAAGAGTAAGGCAAACTCTTCTGACACATGAAGAGTAAGGAAATTTAACAGGAAAATGAATGCCCTTGTGTTCCAGCTGGTCCTCGGATATCAAAGGGGCTGGTGGCGGCTGGGCTTAGATTCTGGGTCATAGACAATTCATAGACTAAGCAGCAGAAATACAGAGCCAAGGCAGCACTCTAAATCTAGTCATGTTTAATAAGAGCTACTCCGATTACAGACTCACAGGTAGAACAATGCTATACAGGACACTGTAAGCCTGGTTGTGCCCAGTGAACCCTCACAGCCAGAATAAAATGTCTGATGGCGTTCAATACTTCTCACGGCCAGGTACAAAATAGTGTCATTTCATGAGCAACAGAGATGCAGGTTCTTCTTGGATTGCTCATAATCAATACACTCTCTGTGGAAGCACATGTGAATACTTGAAACACAAATAATACAGATGATGACAAATGCATTAAAATGCAAGATGAGTATGTGCACTGAAAGTGTGGTGACAATATAAGCTAGCTTTCTGAATTTCCAAAAGCACTTGGTATAGCTGAGTCTGACCCAATAGGTGTCCCTAAGGGTGAGAAAATGTGTACAGCCCATTGACCATCACTGGATACATTCAGAAAGGACAGCTAGGGAGAAAGATGGAGAGGTGGCAAGTTACGTATGGTCCTCTTCCGCCATAAACAACTCTTGGGGTTGTCTCTTTCCACCTGGCTGACACATCTCAACAGAACATTTCTCTGGAAAAGATTAAGTCTTAAACTGCATCCATAAACTTTTACATGTGTCTGTTGCAGTGATATGCAATGCTCTTGCAGGCATTGGTACCTCTGCCTCTCTCTTTCCCTGTGCTCATGGATGGTGCTCGTATGGTGACCACTGTTTATAAGTTACTGGAGCAAAACTCTGCTGTTTGGGGAGGGTAAGGGGTCCAGCAATGCTTCTCCTCCCCGTTCTCTTCATTCCCTTCCCCCGGCACGCACAGCTTGGTTTTACAAAACCCCGTGGTTCAGGTACTGATGCAAGCTTCTCCAGCCATGGGTCAGGTGGAAGGAGAGCAAAGCTCACGTGAAAGCCGTGTCAGTAAGGCAGAAGGGTGGCTGGATTGTAACCAGGATGACATCCTGTGCAGTGGAGCACAAAACACATGCCAAGAGACTCACATGGCATCCCAACACTGTGTGCTTTGCAAACTGCTCAGCCAGCTGCACACATGACATCCTCAGAACACTATTTAAAGTACCAGGGAGAGAAAACTGTCCTGCACAGACCATGTTACTTGCCCTGCACCTGTAGCAGTAATAGCCTTCTTAGCCACTGATGCTGCATTCTTAAAGGGATTCGAGCTGGTGAAACTTGAATGAGCCTTCTCTAATAAATGCAATTAAAGATAAAAGGATAGACAACAAAAAATGTCGTTAGTGAGTGCTTGTTTTCTGAAAAATATGTGCTGAAAATACTGTGAAATCAACAAATTTGCAATAGGTCTGTCTGGAAGTTCTGCTTAATGTTACCTTGTTTATAGCTACATATTCTCATGCTCACAGACAATTAATGAGCACAGTTACAATATCAGGGTTTGGATGGCAGGACAACAGCAAGAGCACCAATGCCAGTAACATGCTTGTGATGTCACTGGAGGCCTAAGGAAGCTGAATGCTCATTATTTTGAAGGGCAAATAAGTGGGATCGTCTCTTGTTGCTTACCTCTCCTAGATGATACCAGGGCCAGAGAAATCTCTGTTTTTTCTCCCCTCATAGTTTGCAGAACAGTAAGAACGCAGCAGATAGGAAGCTTGCAGTGGTGGTTGGTTTGGCTCCTTATTATTTAAGGCACAGCTGTGATCAATCTCCAGGCTATAAAGTTAAAGAAAAGGAACTGGAAGCAGGGGCTTTTCCTACAGCACTGAGATGGCCCCTCTGCCTTGCATTTGACCCTCATCTAGCTAGCCTGACTTTGGTATGGCCACTGCTCTGAGCTCTGTAGAAGAATCTGGAGAAGCCAGCAAGTATCACCAGGAACTTCAAGTGAAGTCCAGCAAAAGCTGATGTGAGTTTACCTCAGGGCTTTTTCTTTATGCATCTCCCCTACACGCTGCTGCTGTGCTGGAGTTTACCTCAGTGTTGCCTCAATATTCCATTGTTAAAACATTTTAAAAGAAAATCAAGTAATTTCTGAGTGGTGTCCTTCAGTGCATTGCTGATTACTTAGGAGTGATTTAATCTCCTCTGAAAAAATAAAAAAGCTTTGTATTTCATTTAGAACAGCAGAGGTACTTCTTAGAAGCAATTAATTTGCTGAGTAGAAGGATTTTGCAAGGGATTTTCTTACAATGTACTAATTGCTTTTTTATCTCTTTTATTTTAAACCCAAAAATTCCTCAGTGGAGAGGCTTTTTTGCCTGGAAGGTCTCAGTTTATTGCAGGCAGTTTCCTGTTTGTTTTAGGCGCAAGCCTACAACTATCTGCTAAAACAAACCAAAAAAACACAATCCTGGAGAAGTCTTGCAGATTCATATATCAGCATGTCTGTCCCAAAATAATCTGACTTGAACTATTGTGAGCAGTGATGAACTAAAACATCAGAATTATCCCACAAGTACTATTTTAGGGGTGTTTTGGAGGAGGAGTACTCAGTGTAGATGGTTTGATTAGCTGGCATTGCTATAAAACATATTTCCTGTGTCCCCAGGTTCTACCTCCTGGGCATGTGCTGGTAATACTGAGCTGTGCTGGTGGGCACAGCCTTTCTGCTTGGTGTGGTACATTTATTTTTTTTAACATGAAGCAATACAAAAGCTGGCAGCAGGGATTTGAGGAAGTGTCCTTTTTTTGATCCTCTTAGCCCTGTTTCACCCCTTCTGCTAGTCTGCCAATTTACTGCCTCCTCAGCCCCACAGGGGAGCTGCAGACGTGTGCAGCTGCTGAACATAATGCAAGTGGAAATTGCTTTTGTGGTTTGGTAGCAGTCTTGGCCCTTTGGTTCCTCTTCCATCAGGCAACAACTGATGTTGTGCTAGTTCAGTTTTCTATTTCACAATCCTGCCTCCACCGTATCGTTTGAAGTGGAAGGACACAGTACGGTAGGTGGCCTGGGCATACTAAGACCTTCTTTTGAAGACCGATAACCTTGCCAGAACTTCTTGTGGTTTTCCACCGAATGTGGAGGGGTCTTTTGTTTTCCTTTCAGAGGCTGGCTTTCAATGCAGCTGTAGCGATTGCGACTGTTTGGTTTTGCAATTGCTTGTGGGAGTTAGTGGAGTTAGAGTTTCTTTGACGGCTGACTCCCTGCTTGTATGCTGTCCCCTCCCTTGGAGCCAACATGCAAGTCCTGCACCGAGAGCCTGTTCACACAGAGAGGTCAGGGCAGCGTGCTCCACAGACATGCCTGGTGATGGCGCAGGATCAGTCAGAGGGGATTCAGCAGCTATAAGGGCCATCAGACGAGACAGAAAAAACTAGGCTTCCTTTCTGGATGCTTCATCACTGCCTGCATGAAGTCTCAGGCATTCCAAGTGTGAAGCAAATGATTTCACAGGTATTTTCTGTCTCTGGCAGCCACTGGTGTGATCTGCATTGTATGTTGCTATCTGCCACATGTGATGGAACTGTTATTAGTGATTCTTCTAAAAAGTAGAGTTCTGCCCTGCTGTACATAATGGTGATGTTCATTTTTACCAGATCACATTGGTCCGCATGTTAGAGAATTGTTTACACTGTCTTTTCTGTTTTGAAAATTTCTAGATTGTTTAATTCCAGCTGGCAAAGATTTTCCATTGGATGGCATGTGAATCCCTTATCCCTTGAGGAGTGAAGTCCCTGGCAGGCAGAGTGCTAAAAAAGAAGAGTTTTCAAGTTCTTGCCCTGCAGAAGCACCACATTCACTGGCAGATCCACAGGGAGCCCCTGTGTAAGCACAGCCATGAGCTCTGCCCTGGCAGCAACTTCTTCTTCTCTTCTCTGTGTCACTGTGAGAAACAAGTTGGCTTTGCCCCTAGGCTGGAGACAGGTGAGAGAAGAAAATGATTACTGTTGTCTTTGACAGTCTCATTAGAGAGACCGAGAGTGCAGTGGGAACAGAGGTCCATGCTCATGCTCATGCCCAGCAGCAGAAGACCCAGGACAAAGCTGAGCAGCAGGCAAGGCATGCTGCAGAGAAAGCAGCAGTGTCAGCACCTCTGCCTTCCTTGCATGGTAGATAGGGGCTGGATCTGAATGACCTTTGTCTGGCACTTCTCATGAACACCCCTGAAAGAGATGAAGGTGGCTGGGAGTCAGCCCATTTTTGGCACAGACAGTTTCCTGCTGCTACTCAATTGCTCTTTCATGAGAGGGTGGGAGTAAGGGAACTGAAAGTTAAGACCTAGTGCTTTTCTTTTTTATTTCATCATTGTTGTCCCTTTTTATGTATAGCCAAAACCTACAGTCTTTTACAGGGACACTGGAGCAAACTGTCTGCCAGAGGTCGAAGGAGTCACATCCTCAGAAATATGCAGATCGAGTAACCTTCAAAATAACATGACGATGCACTTTTTTGTGGTTTCAGAGACTATTTATATAGCAATCTTTAAGCCAAGTGACCGAGGATGTAGTGCTAACGGAGTGCAATTACTATTCTTGGGTGCTTTTGGGTGCCATACTTTTCTTAGCAGAGGTTAAATTTAGAAGAGGAGAGCAGACTGCCAGAGGTAGAAGGCTGTTCCTGTAAGCCAGTGGAAACACAAGGATCAGTTCTGTATGCCAAATCAAGCTCACATCTCCAATAAATGCAGTGATTTGGGGCAAGCTTAGTCATAGGGAGAAGACACATCACTTGTCTAACCCAGGAGCCGCTTTAGTGACTAACCCTCTAAGTGGATGAAACTGGGATGCCCTCATTTGTAGTCAGGAGGATGTGGCTGCCATTTCCAGAGTTTACACCAGTGTTTACTGCTGAGAGAAAGAGCTAGCTGAAGATGCACCTTTTTTTCCCCAGATAATGCATGATTTGGCAGTGTGATTCTTGATGATATGACTTGAAAGAGGCTAGATTTTATTAGAGCTCTCTTCTGTGTTTGCCTGAAATTTTTAAATCAGTGTAGATTTTGTCATGGTAAATAAATAAAACTAAATTACAGAGAATCTGCTCCTGGAATCCATCAGCAGCAATGAAACATCTCCAGTCCTGTTCACTGAATTTCTCATTTGAAGTATGGGAAACACTGTTGTTACCACAGTGAAATTATATGCGGCAAGACAGCAAACACCCTAATGGGGAATCCAGAGGCATCTAGGAGAGCCGAAGGGTAGCTGCCTCCCTTTAAACAATGCCTCATTTTTACAGTGTGGAAATACAGAACAAAGCCTGTATTTTCTGCCCTAGGTATCAGCCTCATCTGGATCATTTTAAACAGGTACATATGGAATTAAGTGTCAAAACCTGAAATTTACCCTTTTGATAAGTATATACTTACCACAATCAAAACATGGGTGGTTCTTCACTCAGTGCTGCTCTAGTGATGTGCAATGCCACATCTGTCTGCTCCCCTCTGTTTTAGCAGTGCCGGTTGTAGGTGCCTCCCTGGTGGTGTGATAGCCTGAGTAATGTCTGGATGACCTTAACACTGCTTGGGTGGTGAGGTGTGCAGGCAGCTCAGTATAGTGCCATTCATGTGCAGTCTGTCCAAGGCTGCTTCTGCTTTAAGGCAGTAGGTCCATTTTTTATATTCTGGTGAGGTGTTGAAAGGCTTTTCTAACTTGTCTGTATGAACTTGTCCAAAGACAGGCAGATTTTCCAATCAGATTTATCTTAGAGTGTCATTCCCTTATCCCTGTGGTCCACTTCACTTTGGAGCTTGTGCTCTTCGTTTTCTCAGAGGCACAGCTGTCAGCATGGATTCTGCTTCTTAAAACTGTTTCGTGTGATCATCAAAAGCACACACAGTTTTTTTGCAGTTGAGGTAGAGCTGGTGTATAACATGGTCATTTTCATTATTTCTACCCCTTGGTAACACTTTCTCCTGCTCACAGTCTGGTATTAGCACGAGAGAAACAATTTGTATTCATATTAAGGAAACTGACAGAGGCTAGTATTTTTCTTCTAATATTATTAGTTTAATCTTATGTAAGAATGAAGGCAGTCCTTTATGTATTAAATTGCATCCACCCAGGCTTCATTTGGAATCTTGTGTTGCAACTGGATCTTAACCAAACATAATACCAGTAACACTTAATGTCCTTAACACCAAAGGAAAATACAATCAAACAATCTCACGTGGCAAAGTTGTTTGGTATCTGCTAAACGTGCCATATTGTTTCAGTGTAACATTGTGACCATGCCTGGGAAAGAGTACCGCAGAGGGTATAGGGATTTCTGTAGGAAAAGTGGGCACGCTTTTTCAACACGGCCGTGAATTATTTTTCTGTGATTGGAAGCTGCAACTACTAGAAAAGCAGCAAAACGCCCAAGTCCCAAGCACACTAAACATACCTTGCAGAAGCAGGCAGAGGAGAGTTTGGTCTACGAGCCCTGCTTGTAGGGTGGCAGCTGTCCTGCTCCTGCCTCAGATGACCTCTTGCAGTGAGCCTTCACTTCTGCATAGGCATGTTCACATTTCACGAGACCTGGTGACCTCCAGCTGCCCCACATCCAGGATGTGAAAGCCTCACCCAGGCACTTCAGACAGGGTCCTCTTGCTGTTCAGGGAAAGGTCTGTCCTCCACCTGAAGTCCCAAGTCATTCCTATGAGCAGTCAGGGCCCCTAAAGAGAATCCTAGCTGAGTTTGGACCAGGGGATGAAAACAGGCTGCCAGGTAGGAACTGAAGGTTGTTTCCTGGACCTGTTAGAGTAGATTCAGAGGAGGGCCAAGATGATTAGAGGGCTGGAGCAGAGACTGACAGCGTTAGGCTTGTTCAGCCTGAAGAAGAAAAGGCTCTGGGAAGAGCTTACAGCACCTCTCAGTACGAGAAAGGAGCCTACAAGAAAGCTGAAGAGGGACTTTTTACAAGGGCGTGGAGTGATAGAACAAGTGGGAATGGCTTTAAATGGAAAAGACTTAGATTAGAAATTAGGAAGAAATTCTTTACTGTGAGGGTGATGAGGCACTGGAACAGGTTGCCCAGAGAAGTTGTGGCTGTCCCATCACTGGAAGTGTTCAAGAACAGGGCCCTGAGCAACCTGATCAAGTGGGTGGCATCCCTTCTCATGTGAGGGGTTATAACTAGATGATGTTTAAGGTCCTCCCAACTCAAGTTTTCTAGGATTCTATTATTATTGCTTCTGGTTTTCCCCAGACATCTCTTGCCTGTTTTCTTTGTCCTGTGACCCAGGGAGACCAGTACCAGGAGCCCTTTATCAGCTGGGCTTGTGTGTTCATTTTCCAGCCAAGCTACCAGCACTGATTTGGGACTGCACAAGCATTTGTTTTCAAGTTAGGATATAAAGGCTCATCTAGAACACACGAAAGTTGAAAAAGAGACCAAAATTTCCTCTGTGTCTCAGGTTTCTTGGCAACAGAGAAACTCCATTAGGGCTATTGTTTGTCTTTACGCAGAGATAAATAATCAGATTGCTTTGGCAACAGCCCAGATTTTCTTCAGACATGAGCTTCACATATCTTTGTGAATTTAGAAATCAGTTGGAATGCTGACCACTGGCATTTAATGACTTCCTGTTTCTGTCTAAAATGCTTTCTATCGATAAAAGGCTTAGTTTCTGTCTTTGCAGAGGGGCAGTGCACCATCTCTCTCCTGCAGTTACTAGATCAGGAGCAAATTCCATTTTTCTTGTTTTGAGGGGTTCAAATGGATGCAGATAAATTGCAACAGGATTAAGCATTTGCTTTTATTTTTGGAATGTGTTTTGCACATTCCTCTTTGCAAGGTGTTCTTTAAAACCATTACAAGTATGTTCTAAAAGAAGACTGAATTTCAAACACCTTTGGTTTGCAGATGTCAATTGAGAAACAGTCCTGGTCTCCTCCACTTGCATTAGCACTTGAGTTCTCCTTCAGAGACGTCAGCCATGGAATACTTGAGGGCAGCTGGATCAGCTGGCCGGAGACGAGTAAACTCATTTTGTGAGACTGCGAGCATCAGGCGGGGAATTACATCAAGTGTTAACCTGGGCTGGAGCTTGGCGAGCGAGCACCCATGAAAATAAGCAAGTCTGTTCTGGTGGCTTGCTACTGCCCAGTTTCATTTTCTCTTCAGTTAGTTTTACGTTGTTATTGGTCCTCCCCAGGCTTGTCTGTCTGTTTGCTGTTTCAAATTTCCAAAGCCTTAGATGCTACAGGGATCTAAAGTGCTTGGACCACGTGTTGGAAACATCCCCATCTGGTGCCAGGCTCTGTGGAAAGGCCACCTAGTGGTGTCCAGGTGGGAAGACACACAGCAGATAGTATCTCCAGGAGGAAAGCCAGCAGCCCAAGTGTCAGCATACCCTGCCTCCAGCACATGGCAGCAAGCACTCGGGGCAGTAAGCACAAGGTGCTGCAAAGAGCAGGATCACAAAGATTCCCACAGCTGCCACTTGTGAGTCCTGCACTTCATCACCTCTGGTCTGGACTTGCAAACTGAAGCAGGAAAAGATGAAAGGTGTTGGCCCACCCTGAGATAAGGGAAGGTGTGATCGCTGTAGATGCAGCCCTACTGACCACAAGTGTTTTGTGTCTGAGTATCTCCATGCTCAGAGACTCTGGTTGTACAGCTGGTGGTGCCAGTGGAATTGTTGGCTAATGGTTGTTGTCAGCTCCCTGTGCAACACCATGATAGGTCAGGTGTTTCTTCAGTTGACCCTTTGTGTAACAGGTGTATGTGCCATAGTGTGTCTGGTTTAAAAGAAAGGCTTTGACCTAAAGATTTCACCAAGGAATCTGTGTGTATTTCAATGATAAATTGTCAGGAGCAATGTGGGGATGTGAGTACTGGAAGAGAACAGGCAGAGCAGACGCTAGCCTGTAGCAAAGGAGTCTAGGTGCCAGCAGAAGTCATCATTTGTGGTCAGGACAGTGTGTCCCTTTAGAAACAGTTTTTTACTTTACTTTTTCTGAAATGAAAGAAGGTGATGAGGATTGGATGGATGAACAGACACAGGTGAAATGCTAAATACTAAGGCCCAGAGAGAGGTGATGCTGACATACACTAGACTTCACTCTTCGGGGTCAAGGCTTGCTGCTCCTCCCAGCCCAGACAGAGCACAGGCAGAGCCCCAAGGCTGCTTTCATGTTAAGTCACTTATATGTTTTAAACCAGATAAATGTGTGAAGATGGAAGCAGATGAGTTCCTCAGAGAAAGGATGGTTTGTTGACAAACACAGCCACACCTTAAGCACCAAAAAAATTCTGTGCACCTTCAAAGGTGAAGATGGATGTTTGAAGCCGACACATTCTGTATTCCTGCTGAGAAGAGGAAATACATTTTTGAGCAAGACATGATTTCTCTGTTCCTACACAATCCAGCCATTATTTTGTGCAAAATCTAGACAAACTCTCCAGCTGAAATTCCCAGAACAAGATTCAGGAAGAGGTTGGATTGTGCGTATGCAAGTAGCTGTGGAGAAGGTAGGAAATAAGGGACTTGATGCAATACTAGCAGAACCAGTTTCTTCTAAAATCCCTTTACAAAGCATGGGTACAGTAGACTGAAAAATCTCGCAAACCTGTCAGTTACGGAGTTCACGTGGAGTTAAGATATTTGATAAAGCTGAGGATAGGATTTTATCCATAACTTGCACATTCAGAGCTGCTCAGCTCATGGGAGACTAGAATGGGGATCCCTAGGGATGGGGCATATATAGTGTTATGAAAGACAAGCTAGTGTCTTGTATCACCCAGCTCCTCTCATATGCTCTCCAGTTGTGTATTTTCTTTTATGTGCTCACATCACCTTGCTTCAAGTCATCTTAGAGAAATATATGTAAGATACTGTTGCATGAATATGAATGTAGATTTTATTTACCTTTGCTTTGTTTCTCATTTCCTGCTTTACACTGCTATCCCCTCTTTCTTTCTGGAGATATGTCCTCTTTCTTTCACACACAGTCCCACCAGATAAATGGCTTTATATACAAAGGCACTTATAGTGTTAAAATCTCCCAGAGGTACATCAGAGAAAGCAGCATTTTACAATCAATCAAAACCTGCAGAAGGAGTGTGCTGTGAATCTCTCACTCTTTCAGAATGCATACAGCTTCCTTTAACAAAGACACCTTGAATAAATGAAGCTGTTTTGATAGCACCTTTTTCAACATAGCCATTCTTACTGGTACCCTGTAGGCAGCTCTCCCCCACCGGGGGTATTTTTCAAGGACTTTCCTTCACTGTCATCTTCCTCAAGTCTTTTGGAGTCTGTGGATGGAGAGGCAAGCCTTTCATACATGAAGTTCTTCAGAACTCGCCAAATTTAGCATACAATTATTTTAAATTTTTTAACCTCATCCATATGTGGTAGTCTCATTTTATTTCTTCACACGAAAATTCCATGGGTGGAAGCAAACATTACCCCATGTTAATTATTTCCATCAGAAAATGCAAAAAACAACAACAACTGTGTTTTTATTCACTAAGAAGTATTAGCTATATCGTAGTAATGTTGTGGCAAAACTGGGGATTATGTCAGACTAGAATTAGAAAAATTTCTCCTACGCTCTGTATGTTTACAGCATGATGAATGCTCTTCATGATCTTTGGCATCTATAATTCATTCATTTTAGATTTCATGCACTCGTATTTGTGTCAGGGGAAAACAATACGTAGCTGTAAATAAGCACTATTGCATGCAATACTAATCTGTATTCATGCTATGCACAAGATAATGCTCAGTGTGATAAGGGGGATTATTGATACAGTTTACAGATGGCTAGGACATGAAGAAGTGCAGTTGTGTTGCAGCTGATGAGCTTGCTCCTCAGCTAGCATAGCAAGTGGCTTTCCCTGCTGAGGGTGGGATTATGTCAAAATGTGGAAAATTCCAGGCACTTCTGTAGCCCTTTTTGGCTAGGGTTTTGTTAATTGAAACAAATCATCCCCACCGAGCACTGCTTTCAGCCTGCACAAAGTGCAGAAGGACTTTTCTCCCTGTTGGTAGCTGTGCTAACAGTGATAGCAGTGATGCTCAGTGTCCTTTCCTCTCTCAGTCACCACTGTCCCAGAGGAAGGGGGGATGCAGCTGCTGTCACAGGTGCCGCTCCGAGGGCAGGACAGGATTTGGAGAGGACAGCAGGTGGACAAGAGTAGGGCAACAGCCGCAGATTGTAAATGTTCCTGCAGTTCAGCTGGAATGGATCTTTTCTGTCTTGGCCTTGTGCTATTCCTCCAATCTTAAAAAAACTGCAAACACAGGAGGGATTTTTTTTTTCTTCTCTTGCTCCCTAAAAGAGGCCCTTTCAATATTTTTCCTCTCCATGTAGACTGAGGAATTTGCAGGGTGAGTGTGAGCCCATGCCAGAAATCAGGGTTAACACACAAGATGAATAGAAGAGGTAACATCAAAGGAACACAGCATGGTTAAGGCAGAGAGGAAGGGTGTTTCAGAATAGGTGTGCATTGGCAAGAGCTGCCAATCTCTCTGGAGCCTCTGAGGGACAGCAGTGTGTGACTTGGCAGAAGCAGAAGTGCTTCTTTTATTTTGCTCTTGTGAGTTAGAGGAAAACAAATGTTCATGGAATAAACACAGGCATTGGCTGTCCAAGGCAAAAGACAAAAAAACAAAGAAGAAGAAAATGAGTGCTGCTTAGGAAACACTTTGCCTGCTAACACAAGAAGTTTCGTGAGTAGCCATCCAGTCTGGTATCCTAGTAATGAGTGACTAGTTCATCAGTGTTTACTCTTGTGTAGCTTATTTCTTTTTTGCTGTTGCTGGGTTTTGGAGTTGTTTTCTCTTTTGTTCTTCTACTCACTGATTTTGTGTGATTTATCATGGCTGGTTTCATAGGCCTACTGCCTACAACAGCTTTTACTCTCTTGCAATCGATTCTTGCTGTCAGGCCTTGTCACATTTACCTAAGGCTTTCCAACATCCAGCTACCATGGAAACAATCTGCACTGGTGCACCAGACAAGGGTTCAAGACAGATGTGATGTAGTCATATCATGGTCATTGGAAAGCCCCCAGTGGACTTCTCCCACAGCTCTGCAAGATAAACAATGCACGAGGAGTTGGAGTTTCATTTCTGGATGAGAGGCATCATGCAGCAGCAGAAAATTAGATTAGATCATAAATGCTTTTTTGTAACTCATATTTCCTGCTGTAAAACATGCTTCTCAGTCCATAGGGACACTTCAATCTTTTAAGAAGATGTGGTGCTATTTCTCTGGTTCCCTCAAGCTTTCCTGTCTAATGGCTAGCCATTCACTCCTCAGCCTGACAGGCATTTCTTCCTCACCCAGCCCCTGTGGCCTGACCCTCAGGACAGACCTTGGCCATGCACAATGGGAATGTTCCTCCTGCTGCAGCCGAAGAACTCATTCAGCTTCTTGCAGTGCCAGTGCCTTTGAACAATTTCCAGGGCTGGAGGTAACATCCCAAGGTGCTCTCTGTCCAGGCAACAGTGCTCTTCAGCCACCCAAGGACATAAAGTCCGCACTCTTTTTCAAGAACATTGGGCTCTCCTAGTGCCATGGTATGACTGTGGCATATCCACAAAGGTTCAAGTCACTGAGTGCAACAGATCTGCTTTGTATGTCATTGTAACTTGGGTTTGACTGAGTTTGTAAAGTGTTAAGGTGCACCTGGAAATTACTGACACTGTACTTTAGGCTGCTCTTAGTTTTGATTCTGAGCAGAAAAACATCAATATTTTGGTGTATGCTTAAGGCTTTCCAGTATATGGCAGCAGGAAGCTTTCAGATGTCACTGTTTTATTAAATGTGCTATTTTTAGATCTTCATTCTTGGTGAAATCAATTCACAACAGATTTCTGAGAGGGGAAAAATTTAACCTCACTTTCAGCTTACTTCAACAAATATTCCAAATAGGAGGGGAAAAAATAAATTTCAATCTTTGTTTTCCTTCCAGAAAAAGAATTCCATGTTTAACGGATGAGGTTTCCTAAATCTGAAGCCTGACATTTATGTGTTCCTTTGTACCTAACTCAAACACGTCCTTACCATAAGTGATGCTCCTCAGTATTTTCCAGTGTACCAACATTAAATAAAAAGTGAACACACCTGAGGCATTTGTGTGTCACCATTTACAAGCACTTAATAAGCTGCCAGAGCCATTAGCATGGGGGGATGTTTCGCTAGGAGCACAAGGGTGACAACTTGCACAATATGACTTCCTTCCAGAGCTGGGTGGGAAGGCAACCTTTGTTTTTGTCATTTTTCAGTGTAGCTTGAGCTGCACAGAGCAATTAGTTGCTTGCTCAACCACAGTCCACTTTTTCTTCAGTGCAGCCAATCAAGCCTCAGCACACTGGTTATCAGACCTCTCTGAGATACTGAGGAGCCCACAGAGGCTCAGGAACTCCACCTGAGACTAGTGTTCAGTGCAGTGAGCTGCATGTGGATTTTTCTGGATGACTTTGGGGCTTTCTCAGGAGGGAATTCCTGTCTGCTTCACCATAGAGGTTCTTGTTGCTGTTTCTAACATATCAAAAATTATGCCAACAAAACGTTCTGGTGTTCCTCAGCAACAGATTTTTAAAAAAGGTAATAAAT
Organism: Oriolus oriolus; assembly: GCA_013400235.1. Lineage (NCBI taxonomy): Eukaryota > Metazoa > Chordata > Aves > Passeriformes > Corvidae > Oriolus > Oriolus oriolus. Next base: position 38,577 of record VXBT01001767.1, read on the forward strand.
TGGAAAATTGGAAGCTTTCAATTGCAACTTTGAACAATGCTGTGAAAGCTTTCCTGCTAGCTCCATTGTTTCCACATTGGGCTTTTCTGCTATAGGCCTGGTGAGGATGCTATCATTGTCTTTTGTCCTTCACTGTAGATCCCATGACTTGCAGTGTTCCCATCTCTGATGTGGTTCTCCCAAGGCAGCCTATAGCGAAGAAAAAACATGCTCAAACTAGAGCAAAGTCCACTGCCTCACTAGCTAGGAGGCTGAGCAACACATGGGCAGTTTCAAGTGAATGGTTGAATTTGAATTACTGACTTGGTTTCTGCATAAACCAGCTCAGCAGAGCTTTTCTGTGCAGAGGGCAGACTCTATCAGCATGGACAATCCTGCAAATAAAGAGATGCAGTTTTCTACTCTTGTGGGAACAGGTACAAGGAAGGGGCAAAAGTCTATAGTCCTTTGCATGGGTTTCAAGTACTCTTTTCTAGCACTGCTGGAATCCAAAAGAGCTGCAGACAAAAGCTGTGAAGTGGATTCATGTGTTTGATGCCATCTCAGCATGGGAGAGTTTAATCCCCATGCTGTCAAATTGCTGCCAGAGACCCTAACAAAGTCATTTGGTGAAAGGGCTTGATGCTTTGTACTGGCAGCTGGCAATTCACCCCCCAGCTTCTTCCTATTGGCAAGCTTTGTTGGTCAGCAAAGTGACAGGCATTGAGTGGCACAGTGGCACCATTAGTTGCAAGCAAGCTCAGTTTAGGGATGCTTTCTGGTGTGTAAAAAGCCTGTGTGTGTGAGGTTTCCTGGCTGCTAACCAGTGTCTGTCACCTGGCATACATTGCATGTTTGCAGGGCCCTTCGGAAAATGTTCTTTATTTGATCTAGGTGGGTTTGCTGTCCAAACAGAAAGGTGTCTGCACAGCTTACAGTTGCCACTGCCCAAGCTGGCACCTTCTTGGCAGGCATGGCAAAAAGTCTGCATGCTGTGGGAACTGACTTTAGTCAGCTGCTGGACCTGCAGAGACCATCACTGAAGGAAAAACAGGAGTAGTATGTTAACAAATAAATACCACAGTGACAGGAGAAACTGTTTGAAAACAGCGCTCACTGCATAGTGCTGGGAAGCCCTTATTGCTGCTGCCTGTGCTAATCCTGCTCAGTGATGATAAGACGTTGGTTTCCACCTCAGTAAAGCAGCCTGGAAAATCTCAGGAGCCCTGTCTTTGTTCTGGCATGACTGGTGTGTAAGGGCTTCCCCAACAGTGCTTATATTTAAAACCTCTCTAACCTTGCAAGGAGTTACCATCTTCCTTTAATTCAGTACTCCCAGTAAAGTACAAGGCATTTGATTTAATTTCTGCATTGAGCTCTGAATTTTGTTCTGGGCTTTGTTCTCCTCAGAGCTTTGGAAAACAAAGAAAGGAGGGGGGAAGCATTTTAATCGGGGAAAGACTCTTTGGCTTTGACACTATTGAAGCCTGATGAGCCTCTGAATTTCGATTGAATAGAGCCCTAAGAAAAGAAGTAGATCTGTTGAAGGGCGGCATTTCAGTGCAAGAAGGATGTGTGTTTAGGACTTTCCATTACATAATGGGGCTGAAATGGATTAACAAGACCCAGGCTTTCTTTTTCTTGAGAATTGCTGCCTGCACCACTCTTTTTCTATTACTGATGCTTCAGTCACACCACTCACAGAAAGGTTTTCTTTGTTGTTACTAGTTTGAGAAGCAAATTGCAGCATTGTTTCTCCTGATCAAGAGACTGATTAGTCAGAGGTCTCTAGCTGAAGGGAAAANGGCTTGGGGGTGTGTCTTGCTCTTTTGATGTGCTGCCCATAACTATTTACAGTTCTTTGAAAGGCACCCCTCTCATCAGGTCAGTGAAAAGAGAGTGTGGGAACGCTGCTCTTGAAAGAGAAAATTAGCCCTTCCTTCTTCTGGCTGGATAGTTCTTGTGGTGTTTTGACAAGTAATGGTGCATATTTGTGGAGTTTGTATTTTGTCCATTCTTTCTCTTTCTAGGTGCTTTCATAATCTGCTGGACCCCAGGATTAGTCTTGCTGCTCCTTGATGTTTGCTGTCCCCAGTGCAATGTCCTGGCCTATGAAAAATTCTTCCTGATCCTGGCAGAGTTCAACTCTGCCATGAACCCCATCATCTACTCCTACCGGGACAAGGAAATGAGCGCAACGTTCAAGCAGATCCTCTGCTGCCAGCGCAGTGAGAGCACCAATGGCCCCACCGAAGGCTCGGATCGGTCGGCATCCTCCCTCAACCACACCATCTTGGCTGGCGTCCACAGCAACGACCACTCCGTGGTGTGAAGCCACCGCCAGCCGTGTGACCGACAAAGAGCAGCAGGCGATGCCGCGGGGTGGGGCAGGTGCGTGGCCCCAGGGAAGGTAACCCACTCACGTTTTCTCAAACACTAATGGACTACAAGCACGTCTTTTCCAGGGGGCCTCACACACCAGTGCAGACCGCCCTGTCCACCGGACTGGCCATGCTGCAAGGCCTTTGATTCCTACTTTGAAAAAGTAGAACGTAGTTGCTTTGCAGCAGAGGCCATCGATATGGATGGAAAGCCTTGCTGAGACTTTGTTGGACTTTGCTGCATCTTGGTGCCAGTCTGAATCAACTCTGATTAATTAAGCTTATACCTGCTTCACTGCATTTACATGTAGCCACTTAGTATTTTTAAAAAGGGAGTAAAGGGGATAAAAATATGCCTATCATTTAATAGACATGTAATATGTATCACCATCAGCATGCTTGTGATGAACATTTTCTGTGCAGGGAGTAAAACTGTGCTCTAGTCTTTGTATCCTTAGCCACACTGTCATAACTACAGTAAAAAGAAAAGTATTTTCTTCTAACACAGGCAACAGGAAGATGAGAGAAACTGACTCTTCTTACCTTCATTACCGGCGTTAGAGAATGCATGTTCTGTGTGTATGCAGATTGTTTTAATTATGAAAAAAAAAGCTCTTTGTAAAGTCTGCTGGAAAGTAGAAAAGCATAGACTGTATTCCAGTGTTTGTTTAGATTATGAAATAAACAGTACTTTAGTCACAATGTATATAAGGTTTTTCTTTGAAGTGCAGTATGAAATGTGTAACATGTGAAGGGTACCAAGTTTTTTATGGATAAGTTCTTAAAGTAGAACACATCCCTAAGGCTCTTAAAGGGCTACAGTCAGGTTAGTAGATGGCAAAAATTGTATTTATTGCATATTCTTGGAATGCTTTTCTTGTTCATGGCAAAAAGCATACGCATTTTTAATGGGGAAAAAAAGGGTATGTTTTTATGGAACCTTTCTTATAATTGAAAACAAAACACCTTCTGCATTTTTGCACTGAGAAATATTTGTAGAGTACTGTTCAAATGATGCACCCTTCATTTCCAAAGCAGTGGGCCACTAAGAACCAAGGCACAATTTTATTTTGTGAAGTCAAGACTTCACATGGAAGTCACCTGTTGCAAATGACTGAACCATGCCACAGATAGTAAGCCACACATGTACACTGTTATAAAAACCTAAGCTAACAGGTGGGGGTTTTTTCATATGAGAGTGTTTTGAAGAGAAATGTCACTCATGTGAATATAAGTTGCCAAGAATAAATGGTATTAAATAAAACGCCTTAACAGGGGTAAATGTGAGCAAAGGTGGGATCTTGCTGATAAAAAACTTGTCGCCTCTTTCCAGGAAACTGTGTGTTCCCCTACCAATGTAAAATACATCAACAGTAAATTCCTGGCGCTGTTTTCGTCATTGTAATTTGTCTTTATAACAAAAAGAAAAAAACAAACAAAACAAAACAAGAAAAAAGAAAGAAAATAAAAAAACAACTAAACCCACACTCACCAAAATATAACCCCACAAAACAAAACAAAACAAAAATCCCCAGAGATGTGTATCCTTCATTGTACCGTACTGGAATGTAACTTAAGGGACAATATTCTCCCATTTGGGCAGGGAAAAAATGGAGGGTAGAGGGTCAGCCCAGCAAAATCCAGTGTTTTCAGGATCTCTTGCTTTGAGGAGATGCTCTGGTTTTATGCTTCCAAGCATTAAATATCTTGGAATAGGCAGTTTCTTGCTGAGGGAGGGAAAAGAAACAAGTGAACAAAACCTGCCTCCACTGAATAAAGTGAGAGTTTTGAGACTGCTTTCAGTAAAACTGAAATCCACCTGAACTGTCGAGCTAATTTTGTGTGGACACGGTGGAAGGTGGAGTAGGCAGAGAGAATAAACAGAACATTATCTGCCAGTTGACCAAGGTTTTGAGTATATCCACTTGCTTTGAACAAAACCAGTCTTTTTTTCTGACTGTATTTGAGAGCCAGTGAATGTACAGGTTGATTTGGTTTTAGTCACAGAACTGTACTGAGAAACAGAAGAACAGGCTGCATGAACCTTTTAATTTAAAAGCATCTGCTTGCTAATGCAGTCATAATTTTTCCTTAATACCTGCTTGATACTTGAACTAGTGCAGGTGAGCAGAAGAAAGGAGAGAGTAAGACTGCCTCCAAAGGCAGGGGACATCTGACTGAAAAACAGTTTCCTTTTCTCGAGAGTGCTTGGAGTTCCTTTCTTCCTTGGATCCAGCAAGAGCACTTCTTCCTGTCCCTAACATCCCCACAAAAGTAGAAGATCATAGATACTTTATTCTAGGGTTTGGGGATTTTTGGGCTGGGGGGTTGCCCTTTCCAAGTGTCCTTCTCACTGCTGTTTGCATGCTTTTATTGAATCTCATCCAGATAGGGTGGGGAGATGATGTTACAAAATAGCAGCAAATCATTCACTCTAGTTTAACCTGCTGGAAGTGTGGTGGGTTTTGAGAAGCCATGGGTGAATAATTTGAAAATGGGGGGGTGTGGTTGTTCAAGACATGGGTGGGTCCAGAGGCCCCTTGTGAAGACAGATGCCAAAGGAGGTTTTCTGTCATCATTGTGATTGTGACAGATGGCAGTTGCTGTCCAGGTACATTGATCAACCCAACCCAAGGAGGCACTCAACAATTCAAGAAGCTGAACCTTTTGAACTCTTGGGAGCAGTTAAATTTCAGTTGTCAGGTATATTAATCCAGGAGCATGTCTGACAAAGGTGGCTTTTCTTCTAATACACGAAGTGCAATGTTTCAGATCAAATGCAACAGGAGGAACGCTGCTTGTGCAATTCTGCTACAGGAACTCACTGAGCATGTGACTGCTGTATAAAAATTTGATTAGTGCTTTGTGTTGTTGACGTATGTCCCTATATCCTTAAGAAATCTGATCTGTGAATTGAGTGGTTCTCTGCAAGCTAATGAAATTACAACTCCAGTGAGCACAGAGAATAAAAACCAGAGCCTGGAATAGAAGGATTCATTTGCTGTGTTCCTTAGAATGGTTCCCATGCCATTTGTTTTCATCTCAGAATGGTTTTAAGTTTTGCTCTTCTATTCAGATTTTCCAGCCTCATTGTGCAGTTGTAGAACTCACTTCTGCTATGTGAAAACACGGTGCAAAGCACTTAGGGAAAAAATTGCCCCACTTATTTTTACTTATCTCAAATTCTTCAAAAGGTTTTAGAAGACTTCTTAAAATACCAATGATCCTCCCACAGTCATTAAAATTCTTCTGTTGCTGACTGCCTCTGGTCCAAGTAAATCCTCTTGAAGTTCAAATGTAATGGTGTCAGCAACCGTAGTGGTGGGGAGTTGTGTGTTAAAAGGAATATCGTTTGCAGATCAAGGAAAATGTGTTTTCCTACTTCATGTATTTTCAGTGGCAGTATAAATCTGAAAACTAACTTAAAAGATGGTCTTTGAATTTTAATTCCCTGTTGCTGTGATATGCAGAGAGGCTGCGTGACCCATGGTCAGAAAAAGCACAGCTTTTATATAAAAAGTTGAAAATATATTCCATGTATGTTTGACACATTGGTTTTCTTGTCAGCACCTCTTTTTGTTCTGAGTTTTCTGAGATAACTTGGCAGCTTCAGGCTGGCTTCGGACTGAGATGCTAAAAGCCAGGGCAGATAGAAGAGAGGGCAGACCAGAAAAAAGGCTTTTTCAGTGATTCCTTAAAATAAGCAGACCTCTCTGTCCATAGTGCACCAGTAACAGAGTTTTTTAAACAGTTGCCACAAGATTCACCATTGTTTATTCTAACTCTGCCATTTCCAGATAGTTACAGCTGTAGCAGCATTTAAACAAGCATGAAACAAGGCCCAGAGTAGGCCACTTGATGAAAAGGAAAGGGCAGGCCTCCTCTCTTCATGGGGCAAAGTAAGCCTGGGTAACTTGGATGTCAAAGAGGAAAGGACATGTCTTATGTCCAGTGTTTTAGTTCTCCTTCCTCTCCTAAGTAACTTCTCAATAGCAACATAAATTTGTCACAGTATGGGATTGCACTGGAATGAAACTTTTTGGGTGACCCAAGGACTATGTCTTTTGGTCTGTACTAGTGTGGTGAGCAGGGGTTTAACCATGGCCAGTCTGGGTCCCAGGAGCAGTGTGTCTCAAGTGGGCTCTGCTTCTGAAGCAGGTTTTTTAGCTTTTTCTGACCTTTGTGTTGCCCCAGAAGTATGCTACCAGATACCATACTTAACTACTCTAAAGCCATCTGGGGTTTCTGCCTGTGACACTGCTGCAGCCGGATCTGTCTGCAGTAGGTGTCCATGGACAAGAAACATGCAGCTTCTTCTGTGAAAGAAATAAAATTCCACCCTGCAGATTGCTCTTCCCAGGTGGGATTAAAAGAGCACCACCAGATGGAGAGGCTTTGATGGGAACACCCCTGCTCTGTCTTTCAGTCTGTGTGAATCAAGGTGATGCAAAGCAGAGCGGGCAAAGGCATTTCTGTCAGACATTGTCCCCAGCCCGTGTGGAGGCATGACCCCATGCCCAGTGTCCCTGTCATTGCTCTGGGCCCCTTCTTACTGTGAGACTGGAGGTAGCTGGCAGAGCTCAGTCTTAGCAAACTGGCTGGTTTTTTCCACTTGATGCAGAGGTAAATACAGAGTTTTCCTTTTTCTGGTCCTGTTAAGGGCTTTCCTGTTACTGCAAGTGTACTTGTTATGTCCTTTCCAACCAGTTCTTGCTGTGAGCCATCAATCTGTGCTACCCACTGATGTCTGTAGGGAGGGTAGTTGCAACTGAAATCTCATTTGTTCAGACAAATTGCTTGGGCTTTACCATTTGATTGGGAAGGCCACTTCCAGTATAGAGTTAGCTTAGAAAGTGTTAACACCCACACCTGTCCAGCCATGGCGCCTTAAGAAAATGTGCCTTTATCTTTCTCTCTGTTTTCCTCTCTTAGAGGATTTTCCAAGAAGTTATTCTTCCAGCTCCTCTTTTCTAAATCTTTCAAGGAGGAAAAAAAAGAAGCTGATATGTAAAGAAAACAAACAAAACACCCAAACAAAAACAAAAACAGTTACAACAAAAACCTCACAAAACAAACAAACTAAAAAAAAAAACCTCGAGAAAAACATGAGCACAAGGATATTAAACTATGCTGCTGTCTTCTGTGGTACATGGAACTCCAACACACTGATAGCTGCCAGCATTTGAACAAGAGCCTCCATGAAATGTTCCCGTTTGCCTGTGATAAAATTCTGATAACCAGAAGTGTATGTGGGAGACTCAGGAATCTGTTAATTTTTCCTGTTTAAATAAAGCCGTGTTTGTAATTCAAAAGTATTGAGAGAGCCAATGAGTTTTGGCAAACAATTTTGTTACTAAGTGCACTTACTGTAAATGTTTAGAGGTTGTATCTAGTACAATAAAGTATTTGGCATGTGTAACATGGAGTGTGAAAGAAATACCCTTTTTCGGGAGAGCTGGTATTTTTGGATGTGGAGGGGAATTATTCAAAAACCACTGTACAAGGCACAGGCTTGTCTCTTCCAGGAAATAGCATCGGGCTAAAACACAGGGACAGCAAAAGGACAGGTTATTTCCAGTAAATCACTTAATCCATTCTGTTTGTGATTCTTACATGCCCACCTTCCTTTCTTTGAAGTCCACATTTCCACCATTTAACTCATCTTGTTGCTATAGAGAAAACTCTTCTTGCACGGAGAAAACAAATTACTGCTTCTTTTCCCTGTCCCTCTTCCTTTGTTTCTCTCTCTGCTTTCTTCATCTTCCTTTTGCCCTTCACCTTTCTTTCCTTTTTTCTGTGCATGGACATGTTTCTCCTACAATGTGTCCCCAGTTTTGATTTAACCACAGAAGGTTAACTAAACCAAATTTGGTTGGCTTACATATAGAAATGGATGTGTCCCCACAAAAGATCTGCATAGCCACAGGAAGGGGGCAGAAGTGAAATAAAATTATTCTTTCAGTGCTGTTTGAGTATAGCTCTTTAAGACTCTATTTTTATGCTAACTCCTATTTCACATTTTGACGAAAAGAGAACTTATGTAAAGAGTTCATTAGCCCCCTGCCTTTTGTTAGAGAAGCCAATCACTTACACACCGATGGAAGCCAAGTGTCTGCTTCAGCAAAATGACAGAAAAAGAAGTTAGTGTTCCTAATCACTCTAAGCATTATTAAGTACAAAAATAAAAAATGAAAAGAGTTCAAGTTTTTTTCATCTCCCCAGATCCTGGTGATTCATGACTAATGCTCTGGTGCTGGGCTTTCCATGGAATGGCGTGTGTAATGTAAAGCAGCCCCACAGAGCTTGATTGCTGGACATAATGAGCAGAAAGCCAAAACACACAATTGCAAAATAAATCATGTCTCATGAAAATGCACTGCAATACCTCTGGGATTTTCTGCTTAAGACCTGGATCACCATTTGCTGGGAAAGCCAGACTGTTTATATGGCGATCTGTTAATATTAAATACACAACACGTGCAGCGCCGCAGCTCACAGCCTCAGCGCGCAGTAGAGGACCCAGAGCAGGAGCTCTGAGAGCAGAGAGCCAGCACATTTGAAATCACAATGCCCAGAGCCTGCAGTGCACTTCCCTGCATCACCTGGGCTAATGCTCCCGTCCTGTTTGTGCCTTTTTGTGCCCCTTCAGGACAGGTGTGTCTGGGTGGGCAGCACTTCCTCGCATGAGCTGGACCCAGCAGGAGCAGATTCCATCAGCCTCTTCCATGTTTTTCTAAAGCCTTTATCCGCTTAACTGCTTCGGCTTCACATGATTATGAATCTACTGCTCCCTCCTCTACTCCTTGCTTGCCCAACCTCTTGCTGAACATTCTTGTCACCCCTCAGAGTCCTTCCAGTTCCTCACTTGTGTTGCCTTTCCCTGTGCCTCGTCCAGAAAGCCTAAACCCTCTTTGTGGCAAAGCTGCAAGGTGACAGCCAGGTGTTTTACACCACAGATACAGTTCCTTTGTAATTCTCTGGAGGACAGGGTGGAAATGGAGTTAAAGTCAGTTGGCAGCCCGTCACAAGTGGTGTTCCCCAGGGCCCAGTTGTGGAGCAAGTTTGGTTTAATATCTTTATCAATGATGTCTTAAGGGTTTCACTATCCCTGGAGATATTTAAAAGATGTGCAGATATGGCACTTAGGGGCATGAATTGCTGCTGGGCCTGACAGTGATAGGTTAATGGTTACAATCAATGATCTTAAAAACCTTTCATAACCAAAACAATTCTATGATTATATGGGAAATAAATACAATCTACAGAGAACAAGGAAGTGGAAAATTGTGAGAAGGAAGGGTCAACACAGGAGACACTCCCCTAATTTCTGTGCAGAATTTGGTTTACGACCCTTTCAAAGGCTTTCTGGCAAGTTCAGGAAATCATTCTTGGTTGTGGCTTTTGTTTAAGAGGAAAGAATTCCTCCATGTCGTTCCATGGCATTACTTTTTTTGTTTCTGATGGAAGATTTTGTTGTTTTAGGTGTATCTAGTTTATTAAGAGATCAAAAGGCCAATTGAAACAAGGAGAAGCCTTCCCATTTACCACCCACATTGAGCACAAAATTAAACTGTTTTTATATAAATGGCGTTCTACCACTCAAAAGATTGAAGGATGCTTCAAGGATCACTGATATAGGTTGGGGTTTTTCTACTCTTGTTTTTCCGAAGTTCATGATATCTGGATATTTTGCTGCTTATTCTGCCACAGATTTTTAAGTTCGTACATTCTTCTTGTCCTCAAGTGTCTTTTTGCAATCCTGCTTTTCAAAATATGTAAACACTCCTTAGTTCAAGGGAGTTACTCAAAAATGTGCCTAATTTGAGCTACTCCAGCTGCTACTGCCCTCCAGTCCCCTCTCCTGTCTGATCACAAGGAGGTCTGGTTTTGAGCCACAAATATCTGCTAGAAAGTGACAACTACTTTGTTTAGAAATTCTTGTGTCAGGGAAAATGTCAGTATCGTACATATGTCCCGACAGCTAATGCAATATGCTTCAGGCAAGCTGGCTGCTCATATGGTGTTTCTTAAAGAGACTCATCAGGAAAACAGACTTTCCTGAGCTGGGCTGGGTTAAGGGTTTGAAAAAGGTGACTGACCTTTCTTTTATTTTTGAAACATCATTTCTACATCTTTGTGTGAACATGCTTAGAGGTGAGCTGTTGTTTGATCTTCAGATAATCTGTCCTTTCTCCTGCAGTTCAGACATATGCACACTCCTGTTTGTGTCCCTGAAAAAGCCTGCATATTTTCTAAAAAGTGCAAAACCTGTTTTTCAGTCAACATGCTTAAAAGCACAAGGCATCCACACCTGATCTACCAGACAGAGTGCACAGGAAAGTGGGAACTGTGGGGCCCTTGACAGTCAGACCTCTTTTCTTGACAGCTAGACACATGTACAGTCTGAGCTGTGATGTCCCTTTTGGTCTGAGAACACCAGATATGTTTAATAACTTATTCTAAAGGCACACATAACACGATTGTGACACAGGCAATGATTTTGCCTAGACAGCTCCAGGAAAACTTGCAGGATTGGAAAACTTTCATTTGAAGGGTGTATTTTTTGATTTCTATTTTTTATTTCAGTGCAGAAAACTGAAAGACAGTGGGCAGCATTACTTATCTTTTTTTAGAAACAGAACATACTCTGAATCTAAGTAAATGTTCCAAAATCTGGGGAAAGCACAAAGAACAAGACTAAAGGGAGAAACTACTTTTTTTTTTAATAGCAATCCATAGATGACAACTTCCTTTTTTGAACAAACCATGTTTAACCTAGCTGCTATGGGAAGATTACTGTGCTTGAAAACTGCTGCCAGCTTCTGAACTTGACCTGCACCCTGTGAGCTCAGAGAAGGGGGTGCAGTCAGGGAGGTTTTGTCCACCCTCCTGCCATGGCTGTGATGGTGTAGAGGGCAGGAGGGAACAAAGGGGCTGTGGAGGGGGTGGTCACTTGTGTCACACTGGGGTGTGAAGTCAGCCCAGGTGGGCAGCTGTGCCAGGGCAGCCCTGCCAGGAGCAGCAGCCACAGGTGAGCCACAGGGCCATGTTGCAAGGGGGAGGTGGCAAAAAATGTTTGCAAGTAATATATGAAATGGAGCCAAGCTGGATTACCCTCGTCTGCCTCTTGCACTTTACAAAGAGGTGAAATCTCTGTGGGGATACAGCAGAACACCACTAAACTGGGATTGAAGGAACCATATGGTTATAATGAACCCATAAGGTGGATTGTTAGGATTCAAGACCTGGCCCAGAGAGCAAGGATATAAATTTTGTCTGGGATGAGGCTTGTTGTCAGGAGATATCACAGTGCTCCACGGTGAACTCAGGATGAGATCCCCTGCACTGTCCTTAAATTGTGTTCCATGGCTGTAACTCAGCCAAAAAGGACAGGTCAAATAACATATGGCTTTGACGATATGAGAGGGTCTTTCCAGGAGTGTTTTAAAAATGGCAGCCTGATGGCCCCTCTGCCTCTCCAGTGACTCCTGAACAGTGGACATCTCTGGCTTGCATTGCCTGGCCCAAAGGTTGAGCTGTCGCAGCAGGATCCATCCCACAGCTGGTACTGCCAGCAGGATGCATGTATCCTGCACACAGAAGCAGGGTATGGGATTTTCTTTCTGTCTAGCAATTGAATAGCATTTTTAAAATTTCTTGCAGCATAGTAACAGCCAAGGTAGACGTTTTATTTATTAGCGAGCAGACACCAGGCAGCGGTGTAAGAAAAAACATCTAAGTCATCTATGCAAAATTCAAGTTCTTGCTTTTTCTACTGATTTCCATTGAACAGTAGTATAAAAGGAAGTCTTTGTAGCACTGTTGTTTGTTTTTTCTCTTAATGTCTATGCTCTCTTCTTTTACTTGCAAGCATTTTCACAAAGCATTTGCACAGCTGAAGAAGAACCAAATTTTATTAGAGTAACCTGGCTCTTAAAAAGTCAAAACCAGTTTTCTTCACAAGTGCCCTAAATATGCACAAATGTGGCTGCATTCATTTTACTGAGTTTGATATAAGAGACACAACTCAGCTTGTGTCAAGATACCTGTGTTAGTCTCACGTTGCTTGTGCCAGTCCAGGTTAACCTAGTTTGGGAACTAAAAGAAACTGCACTAGTAAAAGACACCTTTGTTCCAGTGTCTTGTATTTCTATCTGAAGGTGCAGCCATTGAAGGGAAAACATCACGTCCAGTCCAACATGCACCAGTGAAATTTTTCTGGTGTAAGCCATGGACTCCTAAGTAGCTCAGACACTATTGAAAATATTGCTCTTCATCCAAATAAAGTAAAGGAGCAGCCAATATTCAGAGTAAGTGGCTTTACTAGTAATGTTGCTTAAAGCAACCTCCCACATGCTTCACCTTCAGTGAGTAACTCCATAACTGAAACGTCTGGAGATGGTCCAAACAAAACAGTGTGTTTTCCATTAAGAGTGGAAAAAAAATTACACAGTGTATAAATTTACAATGAAGCCATGTTGTTTGCTGTGAACTAGCAGTGACAGACGTGATTTTAGTAAGAAACCCCATAATTTCATTAGTTAACACTGTGTGCAAGTCAAGCATATAATGAAAAACAAAGCAGATCCAGTCATTCATCAAAGAATTGTCCATCAGTAAAGCTCCTGAGCCTTTGCAATCACACCACCGCTCTGGGTGGGCTTCTGCCTCCTCCTCTTTCTTCCCTAATCACGCCCAGCCCATTTGCAGCTGGATTTGTCCCCGCGGTCAGCAGTGGAGCACTGTGCTGAGGAGCGCTGTGGCTGTGGTCCCGGTGCTTGCCCCTCTCGTGGGGCTCAGTGCCGATGCACAAGGCTGTCACATGATACCATGCAGCAGTCGGACACTGTGCCACCCCACACCTTCCCTTCTGCTCTGCTTCTAGTCCAGACACCCGGGACACAGTCAACAAATGCAAGGGATAATCAAAAGAAAGAGGAAATACAGCCAGATGAATAAAATATTGTGCCAAGAATCCAAAGATAGAAATTATGCCTGGCTCTGCCACACGTTACATACAAGTAGGCAATTAGCCCTCAGTATTTAGGTTTTCCATTTCAGTAAGGGGTATTAGGTTTATGCCCTTGCTCCCTTTCCACCATGAGTTCTACAGTATGGGAAATACCACTTTGTAATGTGTTTTTGCAGAACCCAGAACAATAAATGAACATGTTCATGGGAAAACATTTCCAACAGCAAATAAGGCCATTTCTGGATCAGGACTCAAGTCACTCAGTTAAACAACTCTGTCACCCAGCTGACTCACTGTCAACTCGGGCGTGAGCTGGTTGGTAATCTTTTTACCTCATTCTTGGAGGAGAGTTTGGACAAGAAAGAGAGAATTACATAAGAATGCAGCTGGACACCAAAAAGTAGTAATGAGGGAAGAAAGCAAAATACATGTTCAGGGATTATAAATTAAAAGCAGGATTGTAGAAAAAGGTAAAACTAATGGATTAAATGTAAAGGTGAAAAACTCCTTGTTATTAAGCTTTGCTGAACCACAGACGTAAAACTGATGGGCTGCTAAGCCTGATTTTGTGCAGGCCTGGAAATGAGGAAGCCATCAGAGGACCTGCTGAAAAGTAGGATGCTGAAGTAGTGTCCATCAGGAAGTGCCTGTGTTTCCTGAAAACCTGGAAGGCTTGTGTTAGTCAGCAGGTTTATCATTTAAACAAACCCAGACCCTTACAGCTGCTGAGGAGGGTTATGGAAAATCAATGGGACCATGTGGACCTGTAGAGTGGTGTTGAAGGGGAGCCTGCGGTGCTTGGGAGGAGAAAAAGAAGGGAATGGGCTTTGCCTGAAAAACAGGGAACAGAGACATGCAGCTCCAAAATATGACTAAAACACAGAGCAGCATTTGTTTGAGCAGACTTAGTTAACAAGAGATCCATTATGGAGGATCTTGGCTGAAACCTACAGCATCAAGCTCACCAGCGGGTGAGATGGCTGTTGGATGGGAGCATGAATCCACAACACTCTATGCAAAAACATGACCTGAATTTCCCCTGGTTTTCTCCCCTGGGGTTATGGTCCTTTCAGGCATGGGGATTCCTCAGGGGCAACCAAGAATTTTCATTCATAAATAATAACATAAAATGGGGGGGAAAAGGGCTCTGGTGACCATGTCAAACTGACCCTCTGTGTGCCAGCTGCAAGCTCATTGGGGCTGATTTCCACCACACTCTTTGTGGGATGGAGGCCAAGCCATTCAGCTGCCAGCCCCAGTTTCCTGTTTTATTTAGTTCAGTTGGACTTATTTCTTTCCTCCCCTTTGTGATGGCTGGAAATGTGTTCCTTTCTTTCCACATTAGAGCCAAGGCCATGGCCACAGCTATGTTTTGCTGAAACAATCAACCTGACACTCTCCTGTTGAATTTTGTTGTAGCAATTAAGTTCAGAAGGAAGGTAGTGCAGTTGCTCAGATTAAGCCTCATGACAGAGTGCTTCTGTCTCTCTGTAGAGACAGAGCAAAAGGCAGAATGGATTTTCCCCTACAAGTGCAAACATAACTGAATGTGAATGAGGCATCCAAGACAGACAAGGTTGGTGCTATTGGAAGGGGTTTCCTTCTAGCATAATTGAAATTATTAAATTCTAGTGGTCTCAGGGCACATGAAAGCCTTCTCATTTAAGTTGTTTTGCAACATCATTGATTTCAGTGGTCTGCTACCTTCTCCCAGGACACTAAAAGTGATGTAATGGAAGTCTTGCTGACTTCACAGATTTTTGGGTAGGAATATCCCTGCCGTGGAAGGAGTCTCACCAATGGTTCCAGGGGCTGAAGCCAGCTCAGAGCTTCCCATATTGCCCAGCACCAAGCCTCTGGATGGGATGTTCAGGATGCTCAGGATGTCAGTACCCACTCAGTCCTTGGACGTCTCCTGGGAAGCAGAAAAGAAGGCACCACACCAGGGCGTTTAACTGGAATGCACAATACTAGCCATTCATGTCCACTTTATAAGAGCATTTGTCTTTTAGACCAAACAAATGCTCTTCAGGCAGGCCAGTGGCCCTTTTTAGGAAGAAAACAGTATTTCTCTTTTATGTATTCTCAATCAAATTTGCTGCAATGTTCAGTGCACTGGTGGGAGCTACTTCTGCAATAAGATCATTAACTTGTTTGCAGTTTTGCAGATGGAATACCCTGGGAAAATCAATTGTCACAGGTTTAAATTCCTACTAAAATAGATCTTTTAAGCTGTTTACAGAACCACATGAGATGAAATACAGCAAGTGGTGTTACTATCTTCCATACAGTCATGGTCTTGTCTCGCTTCTCTGTAAATGCCAGATGATCCTATTGCAATCAGAAAATCAAATTCAGGTGTATGTCTCTAAGACCAAGATCAAAACATGGGCACTGCCTTCTATACTTTTTTAAGTGAGAGCTATACCTGTCTTTGATGTAATCTCTGAAAACTCACAAAAATAAAAACAAAGGCCGAAGTCCACACTAATATTCAGCACAAGGGCAAAGTTTCCCTGTACCAAGGACTGGTACTAAGACTCTGAGCTGTCTCTGTGACAGCAAGTGATCAGGCTGTGGAAGGCACAAGCATGGCTGTGGGTCACTCGTAGCTGGGTGAGTGTTAGCCTGGAATCAGGATTTCCTACCATCCTAATCATTATCCTCATAATATTTTGGGGGTTTTTTAAAGGTAAAGATGAAGTTTGTGGTTTGAAATCATACTGATGCAGTAGCTAAGATTTCCAAAGAAAAGCTTTCCACATTATTTTAGATAGAATTAGTGCTAACCATGGTGGGGGGAATTAGATCTTGTTCACAACCAGTGAGAATCTTAAACCAACAGTGCAAACGCATTTCAGAGAAACATTTCCACCCTACTTCACAATCACCTACAAAACTGCCACTGCAAATTGTGGGCCATTCACAGCATACATATTTTGGAGACTTTTCAGAGTCAGGAGTGGTTGTCAAAAAACTGGAGCTCTGAAATCAGGTAGTGATCAACCTCCAGTGGGGATAATGCCTGTTCCCTGGTACATTATCTTCTCTGGGGAAGCAAGCATGAGTTTGGAGACCCAGTAACATGGTGGCACCCTTGGCAAGAGACAGAGGCACTGTTGATATTATCAAAGGTAGGTTTCAGAGTAAGTGGAACAACCTGCTTTTCCGGTAGTTGTTTTTATATATTGTAGACACTTAAAACCTCGTGTTCCTAGAACGTGACTATTGAAATGTATTTACTTTTCAGATTTTCAAAGGTGTTTGCCTACCCATTGTTCTTCTAGAAATCTGAAAAAGACCTGAGGATAACATTATTTACCGTTTAGTTTGATATTCACTGTTTTTATCTGCAACATAGTTGGATATCCACCTATAATAAATTTTGCACTGGTATTCAGTGATTTTCTTTAAGGTATTTGTTTTTCAGCAAATAAGTTGGCATTCAAAAGTAAAGTGAAAAGAAGGACCATCAGAAATACTGGTGCAGCGTTTGGCATATGAGTTCCTTCTTCACCTCAGTTTGACCATGTAGTGAGCTGTTCTCAGGAGGCGTTTCCAAAGTGTGTACATCTGCTGAGCGGCGACTCACTCCCCCGTGCGAAAATCCTCACTGTGTTGTGATGTTTGTTATAAACAGAGGTCATGGGGTGGTGTGGAGAGAGGAAAGCTTAGGGAATGTATAGGAGACTGGCTGCAGGATACTTTTGGCGTACACTTTATTGGCCAAAAGGATTATCTTAATCAGCTGAAGAGTGCTCACAGCTCCAGGCATAAAGATGGGCCATCTTTAGAAAATACCTAGAATTTCTGACCTCCAAGAATTATTTGTGAGAGTTAGAAGTCTTGTCCCAGAATATCACCAGCCCTTGCAAATCCCAGAATGTGCCTCTCCCATCTCCAGCCGCAGCAGAAGGGCTGAGGAGCCAGAGCTGCTATGTGATGACTTGCCTTCAGCAAACTCTGAAGTAGAAACCAGCAAACTCTGACAGAGTAAACAGAAATAATGCAGTTGAATGAGGACGGGCTGCTGGAGGTCTTTCCAGAAATCATCCATCATACATGAGCAGAGACATGTCAGGAGTGCTGGCTGCATTTCCTATTATTTGGTGAATGAGCACTCGTAGTTGTCGTGGTAAGGATAGAAATTAACTGAATTATGGTTCTAGGAAAGGGATGTCACAACAACATTCATAGTAAGGAGAGGTGTTAACAGCAAGAACGGAGAAATTTTTGGAAAAAGGAAGTGTGGGCTCTGTAAAGAGGAAATGGAAACTGAAAGCACAGCCTGAATAAATGGGAGGGTTTTCTCTCTGATCCAGGCAGTGGTGTCACTAGAAAGTGGTTTGAGAACTACTGCTTTGGATTTTCCAATCCAGTGTACACAGTTTTCACCCAGGCAAATGTCTCTTTCATACAGTTGTTTAAAACAACTTCCTTATGATTTCAGAGGTGTCTTTTTCCATAGGATTTGGCACTACCCTGTTTCTGAAATTGGTGCTTGAATGCTACTACATGTAAGGAAAACAGCAAAATCAGTACAATAATTTGCTTGTTTAGAGTATTTTTCATCAACTACTATGGGATGGAAATAGCTTTTAGCTCATACGCTGACACAACTCAAACGCCAGTGGCCAGGAAATGCTTGTGAACTTAACTGAAATCTGAGCTACCAGCAGACCTGAAAGAGGGAAAAGCAGGCAGGCATCTGTCCTGAGGAACCTGAGTGGAAAAAAAAACATTGATGCAGCAAGTAGAAAATGTCACCATCTTCCACTGAGAAGACCTTGCATGCCAGAGGGCCTCAAAGCACTTTACAGAACATCTGTATTGATGCCAGCCCCCAAGGATGACTGTGGACCTTGAGAGAAACAGATCAAACCTTGTGTGTTGGCAGAGGAGAATCTCTTCATCCACAGCTGTCATCTCTCTGTGGTGAAATGGGAATATGGAAATCCACTGACATTGCATACCTTAGCTCTGCATCCAGAACAGGCAGATTAATCATCTAGTCTATCTTCTAAATTATCTTAAAGTGAATCAAAACATGTGCTGCTGGGGAAACTGCATGAAGCACCATAGGCATGTGAGCTGTGCTGTAAAAAGCTGTCCCAGTACTTCGGTCTGCTCATATTGACAAGTCTCTTCCTGCAGCTGGAAAATACATATTTCAGCAATGTGATGGCCAAGGGATTAGTGGAAATTCTTGTGGGATAGATTCTTGCAAGAAAGGGTGTTATTAAGTGACCTTTCTCCCATAAAAGTCCAGAAGTGGTCTGGAAAAATCTAACTGCCTAGAATAACTCCAGGCTGCTAAAACTTAATTTTACCACTGCAGAAGTGAAGTGTCTTCCTTGAAAACAAAGGAGAATTCTTTATTTTCCACCAGCTGGAGATGTTGATTGCTTCAGCTCTGTTGCCACACACCAGGGCTCTTCCCTCTTCACCTCTCCATCTCTTCATTTTTCTTTGACCATGCTCCTCATCTTCCAAGTGCTTCCTGACTCAGTGATGCTCTGCCAGTCAGTTCTACTTCCTGTTGATTATTTGCTTTGACCAGGGCTCCTTCAGGTTACTTTCCATTAGGAAGTATCTTCTATTTCTGGGTCATACTATCTGCAAGGGCAGAACCTGAAGATGAACTCAGTCTTTCTGTCTTTCAGAACTTTCTTTTAAGGTATACATCTCTCTGGTTTGAGCTCAACTCTTAGTCTCATGAAAAAACCTCTCATCTGTAGCTCTGGATGTCCCAAGCACAATTCTTCAGGAATAGTCAATCTCAGCATTTCTTTGTGTCCAAGTGCCATAAGAAGATCAGAAGCAGCTTACACAGTCTAGGAAGAAACACAGCTGCAGAAGGTGGTCTTCAAATGACAGCTCTCAACAAATTCGCTGCACTTGTCTATCTGAAAATATGCTTATATTGCTGTCTTGCTATCTTTTCTCTCTCTCCCTGGCCTCTTGTTTCCCTCATCTGTTGCATGTTGTCATAAATATGGGGCAAAATTATCCTATTTCCGGAATGCTTCTGCAGGACCTAGCACCATAACGTCCTACCTTTACAAAGAGCACTTGGATGCCACCAAGATTTTTGCAGCAAATTTAAGTTACGGTCAAATGATATGTTTTGAGGATTTGTTCCAGCAGGAAGAAATAAAAGGTTTGGCATTTTACATGTGTAGTAATCATCGCAAAATTATACTGGTTCTTATCCTAAATGAGCCCAGAAAGAAGAATCTGGGAGGCTCGTTTCTGCCTATCCTTGCACATTAAAGCAAGAGAAAAATTGTGCTGTCAGAGAAATGGCATGCTAAACTCATAAGCTGCATATTTGGTGGTGTGGAGTGTCACATGTGAGATTCTGTCTCACCCTGTTGCTAAGCCCTTTAAAATGCTTTCGAACAAATAGATGGTTACTCCTCCAAGGACTCTGATTCAATTATAAAGCTGTCTTTTGGATCAGTGAAGAGATGAATCAGGCAAGAAATTTTCTGATGCTCTCTAGATTCCACAATTTGAAACAATCTTGCTGGAGAAAACAAAGTTGGGACTTAGGGGAGCAGTTAAAATAGTTTTGGAAAGATACATGATAGATTTGCATTTCCTGGCCATTTTTTCTCCTTTTTTCACAGTACTTTTTTTGTACATAATAGAATTTCTCCCTTTTGTATTGCATAAGCATTCCTCTTCTGTAGCTGCATGCTATTAACAAAGATGCTGCAGCAGGAGAAAAAATAGATGCATAAATGGTAGTATGAATATTTTCCCATTCATTAGACCCATTTGACTGCCTGTGACAGCCAATTGTACTGGTTTTAGTGGGACTGAAAGAACAGTTAACTGTGACCTGAGCAAGGAGCCCCAGCTTGTCCCTGTTGCAGGTATGGAGTCACTCCTGTAGTCACAGGCAGAAGATGAGTGGCTGCATGCACACAGAGACTGTTCAAATCATAGGGAAAGTCGGAGGATTACTTCATACAACTCATTCAAGACTATTCCCAGCCCAGTTCCTATCAGCAGTCTGGTTAATGAATCAAAATTCTTTCAGCTGGCAACTGTTTTCCATGAAACTGTCCTGGGATGAATTTTTGGCTAGTAACAGAGGCCCTGTTAGTGAGAAATAAATTTTCTGAGCAAAGAACTGGTATGGGAATTTTATCACATTGCAGTGTTTCAACCATATGCAAAGATGAAAAATTATTCCCAAAGTGACTCTAAAGAAGGGAAAAAATAAAATTACCTCATACCAAATCGCTCCTTGCAGTCACATGCCTTGAAATTAAAACTAGAGGAAATCGTTAGCAGGTTTGGTAATAACTCCCATTACTTTTAATGAAAAGCTGCTACAGAACTACAACCACAATTCCTATCAGTTCCACAATTCCTATTAATCAGCGCAGCCCCATCAAAATCGCTCTTCAGTTTCTGAAACCTAAAGGTTACAGGAAAGATTACAGGAAAGGCAAGTCATCCTAGTTGCATAGATCTATTCTACAGGACTCTAAATATCCACCCAGACAGGAAGGGCACCACAAACTGCAGAAAAACTTCAGTCATAACTTGGATGGAAATTATGTTGGAAAAGATTTATAATAGGTTAATGCAAGATTTCAAATGTTTCATGTTTAATGTGTGTCATGAAGGATTTCAAGTAACTCTGAAATAAGTAAAGGCTAGAGGTAACTCACTGCCCTCTGGACTCCTCACAAATTGATTACCAGTCACTAAGCCAATCTATTAGGCACCTATTAATAAACTATTTAAAGCTATTTTTATAAAAGTCTCCATGAAAACTATGACCTATATTTAATTTCTAACCCTTTTTTATCTACAAAAGTCCCTTTTTTGCCACAAATAATCACTGTCTACTTCACTGGAGCTCATGGCATGATTTGCTGATTTCAAAGGAGGTGTTCTGCAAGAAAAGTACAACTTACACTGATCAAAGAAGGCAGAATTGATCTCACACCCCCTGTTATTCTAAAAGAGGAATTTTTTTCATAAAGAAGAAGAAAACTGTCTGCAGATTTATGGAGAGATAGCACGTATGAGATGTTTTCAGACAGTTGCAATGCAGAAGTCAGAGCCAGGATGGGTGAGGCTCTGTGCCTGCCAGGAGCAGCAGATAATACACTCCTCCAGATGACAAAACCACCTGCCCTAGCCCTGGAAAATGCATCTGTACTCTTACTAACTCGTTAAACCTACCCTGCCTTGTCCTTACTGTTCTGCAGTAACGTAAAAACCGCCTGTTTGCTTTCACAGAAGGAAAGAGCATAAAAGAAGGCAACAAGGTAGTTTTAATAGCTTGGCTCACAAAGCTAGGAAAAACCCCATCACACAATTAGAGAATCAGATTTTCTGCACACGAGTTCAGATTATCAGAAAAAATTCTGTGGAAACCTCATGAAGAGGTGTTTAGGGGTAAACTTCTTTCCATTTTTTTCTCCATATGGCTGGGTGGACTTTTTAAGGACTAACTGTCTTGAATTAGCACAGCAGAGTACTAAGGACACAGCTGGCAAGGAGGACCGTCAGAGACTCGCTTTGGACAGGGAGAGGTTAATAGCAAATGTTGGCACAAGGACTGAGAATTGGAAGAAGATGTGTGCTTGGTGCTTTTAAAGGAGGCTTTTTGCTCCAACTTGTCTTGTGTTCAACTGCAGGGTAAAGAGAGGAGTGCGTGTTTTACTATATTGTTTTTTCTCAGCTTAGATTTCCCTAGAGAAAGGTGTTGGGTTTTCTTCCCTTTCTGTTTCCTTCTCCTTTGTTTACAGTCCCCTTAGGAAAGCCCAGGAGCACTACGTGGGTGCATGGCTGTGGAGTGGCCCTGCAAGCTACACAGCATGTTTTTTGTCAAGTTCTGCATGTGGTTTTTTTGCTTTTTTTCAGCTGCATCTGCCCTCTGCTCACAGACCCCTCCACTGTGTGTCACTCATGATCCATAGCTGGGCCATCTGTACATATAGACCTTGAAAAATGAGCCTCTGACCTCTTGGCTTCACATCATCCCTGCCACTTCCCTCAGCCCCAAGGGGTCTCATATCACCCTCTAGTCTTCATGGGCTTTGGATGGATCAGCATCTAGAAGTCATGGGGATACATGAGCCTGTGTTGGATTTTGATTTTTTGGTTCAACTTGGGTTTTTTGGGTTTTTTAAGTCAAATTTTTCATAGTATAGTTTTTCAGGGCTTGGAGAACTCAGAAATAGTAGTGCCTTCTCCCTTCTCTCCTTTCCCCATAGATGCTGCTCCATCCACATCAGCAGGCAAATGATGCAGATTGGTGTTATTTATGTTTTGTTAAAGCTGGGATTTTGCCAAAAAGCCACTTTCTAAATCTTTTGAGTGGAGATCTATCTTGCACCATGGTTAAATGCCATATACTAGCACGTTTTCTCTTGCTGTCAGAAACTGAACTACACCAGCAAAAGCAAAAGGAGGAACCCTGAAGACAAGTAAAAAAACTTTTTACAAAAAAAAAGGCCAAAAAGTACGAAGCAGCAGGCTGCCCAGGATGGATGATCCAGCCCTTGCATGTGATCTGCTTGTAATAAAATGATAGAAATCCTGAGCCATTTGCCATGTTACAATGCCCAGTGGAACAGGGCAGCCCTGCTATTTGGCCTTCCAGGATCTTTTTGTTCCATTAATTTTCCTCATGTTGTCTCTCTTTGCTTTTATCTCTGAATTTCATTTTCTCCTGTTGTTTCATTTTTACATTGTGCAGGAGAAGCACAGTGCAAAGAAAAGGGAGTAGAAGAGTAGCTGTGACTTATTCCCAGACTTGGTGCATATTGCATACTTGATGCAAACAGGTGGCAATGAAGCTGCTGGCTTTCATGGAGGAAGAGATGTGTACTTTTTTATTTTTGCCTTGGAAAACATATGGTGAGTTCCTGTGTGAAGTTTGCCAGTTCCGAATTTTCTCAAGGTGTTTAATACATTAATCTGATTATTTTGCAACACAGTCTTCAAAACTCTCCCTGGTTGGCTTATCTTTTAAGTCAGACCATCTGGATAAAGATGTCTGTGGTTTTCGTCACTGTAAGACAGCAGGGATACACTTGTTAGTCGGATCATTGCATTATTTTGGCCTTAGGCAAGAGGTGGAGAAGAGAAAAAAGAAGACATTCATTTGATATATGTACACAGAATTTCAGCCATTTTCCATTTTCACCAGGAACTTATCCTGTTATTTTTCACCTTGGCACTCCTGCCATGAAGTTACCTGTTTGCACTTGACAAATATTAGACACTTTCTTTCTTACTGGCAATGGGATTGGGCCCAAAGACTTTAAAGTCAGGCCTCAACCAGTCCCTTTTGCTGAAATAAGGACCCTTCTGGCACCGCACCAACATTTTCAGCATCTCCAGTTCTTCATTACATTCAGGATCAAAAATAGTTTCTTTTTTATTATTTTTTTTTAATTGATGGAATGAAATAAACTGAAACAGTAGCTCTCTGTAATATTCCTAGCTTGCATGAATCCAGAAATGACACACATGCCAGAGATCAAGCACACTCATTTCTGTACCTTTCTGGAAGGAACAAAGTTTCAGCCCTTCAGGGTTTTCTGCAGTAGCCCTAAGGACTTATTTTACAATTTCTGCTTTTTACTTTTGTTTCATTTTAACACAATCATTCTATGTAAACCCAGAAATTCAGCTTGCCTCGAGCATGTGACCTTGTTACATCTTTTAAAATCATATATAATATTAAAGTTTGACATTAACTTAATATCATTTCTGATTCACTTAATCATCTGATAAGGAAATAAATGCATACATAAGTGCTTTTTCTCTTCTGTCACACAGTAGCTATGTCACCTCTTTTTGGATCTTTGCCAGCCTCTTTCTTCATCATTTTGTAATTTCATATAGATGGCTGTTTTGACATAACTCTGTGTGTGTAATGAATTATTGTGTAACAGTATATTCAAACCATGAGATATTCAAGAACTGACTGAGGGAATATATGGAGACATTAAAAATCTGTGGTGTGAAACTCAGCATTAAAACCATATGGTGTACAGCTACATCTCTGGTTATGTCAGGTTTGCTGGGGAGCACAACCTCTGAGCAACAAAGACCATGCTTGTTACACACAATATTGTTTGAAGACCCATGAATGAGTGCATTGCTTTAGTATCAAAGCTTAGCAAAAAACTCTACACTTGAACACCCAAAAGTTGTGACATTGCATTAGAAGCTATTTATAGTTTAAAACAATGCCTTTAGGGCACTTTTGCTTGTCCCTCCTCTAGAATTTTTCCAACTTATTCCTATCAGCTACAGAAAGACTCAGTCTAGACTCAGATTTGAAGCCAGCGTTTGCGGAATTTGTAATCTGGAATCAAATTAACTGGGATCCTTGTGTTTGAAACTAGATGGGGAGGTTACTTTGTGTTACTCTTTCACCTGCTTTTTGCCCTACACTAATTAATCCCTGCTCACTTGGGTCCCCCATAGCCTGCAGAGAACTGAATGACCAGGTTTCACAAGCTGCCTTAAAATGGCCCTATTTGTGGTTTTAAACTGAGATCTTTGCACTTTCCTGCATCAATGGTACCTCTGTGGTAGCCTGCAGAGTCAGATAGAAGAGTCTCCCTGACACAACTCATACCTTTGCATCCTTGTTTGTGGACAAACTCTCTTTGCCCTCATACTGAGGGGGTTTGCAATGGAGCAGCAGGCAGTTTTCCTGAAGTACTGGCTTGGGAAAGTCTCTACATCTTGCAGAGGGGGCATTTACTACTTAATTTCTTAGGGTAATAGCAGCAAAGTTTTTAAGTTTGTAGCTAGCAGCGTCGCCAAAGTTTCCTCTCCTCTTTGGAGGCATGCCCATAACTCGCCGTAGTGTGTGGTCCAGAACACTGTGAGAGGTGAAGAGGTGTCTATTACTTTTGTGGAATCTTTTCTGACCTCTGGTCTCAGAGAATGCTTTCTTCAGGACCTTGACACCAAACCAGTAACACTGCAGGAGTGGATAATCTGAAGGAAGCTCTTGTTTGGAATGTAGGTTGCTGACTTTTTGTTGCCCCTCAGGATTTACCTTGGCTCAGCTCAACTTCAATCCTCCAGTGTCCTGAACATCTCCTGACAGAGATTGGGCCTTGTTTTGTTTTCAGCTGACCACAGTGTTTTACAGAACTCCTGGAAAATTCACCCCGGCAATATTGTTTAATTGTTTATTCATTAATATCCGTTGGCTAGGGAGCTGAGGACAAGAGGGCATCCAGGACTGCAAACAGGAGCACCTTCACAGCCAAAGCTTTGTAAGTTTCCATCTTCTGCGGCATGAAACACAGTATGTGTTCCCCTCTGGGAGATGTCCTTCCTCTGCTCAAAAGACATTGTCCCCACTGTTTGAAGCATGTCATGTTACAAAGGCTGTGACCCTTTGTATTGGTTTTGCTCAGCCTGGTTTTGGGTAGCGGGCGGGGCCACAGAGGTGCCTTCTCTGAGAAGCTGCTGGAAGCTTCCCACCATGTCCGGCAGAGCCAGTGGCTGATGGCTCTGAAGATGGACATGCTGCTGGCCAGAGCTGGGCCAATAAGAGAGGCTGGTAATGCCTCTGTGATGACTTATTTAAGAAGAAAATCAAAACAAAGTCACAAGATTTGGAATTCTAGTCAGAGAAGAGGAGGAGGTGAGAACATGTGAGGGAAACAACATGGAGACACCAAGGTCAG
>VXBT01001767.1:64924-88165 GCA_013400235.1 Oriolus oriolus
TTTTAAGGGCTTATTTTACTTCTCATTATCCTCCTCTGATTCTGTTAGTCATAAATTCACTTTGAAACAAGATTTTGCCCTTGTGTTTTCTCCTGGCCCTTATCTCAACTAATGAAGCCTTCATTAATTTTTTTTCTCTCCTCTGCCCAGCTGTGGCAGGGGAGGGTGAGAGAGTGACTCTCGTGGGTGCCTGATGTTGGGACAGTGTCAAACCAAAACACCCTTCTTTTGAGTGACAGCCACCACTTGGCCACAGATGGGACCTGCTGAACAAGGACTGAAAGACCTTGTGCTTCTCACAGTGGTGACTGCAGGAGCTCCAGTGCTTTACATGCTGAACAGGTAAAGGCACTTTTTTTGCACTGAATAATGCAGGAAGATCACATCTTTAGGGGAGAGTTTCTCTCCCACCTAGCAGGATTTCAGCCAGGAATTTCTATGGCATCTTCACTGAAAAAAACTTGACCAGGTACATGTGAATGAAAGGGTAGGCTGGGCACTTATATCTTCATGAGTTTTGGCCTGCTGACAAAGTGGGAGACTTTATAAATTACATACACACAGATGATGACCTGTAATGAAAACATTTCAGAAACCCAGCACAGGCCTTTGGTGATTTCATTTCCGAAATATATCCTACAATGCCTCCAAAGTCTGTAGACTTAATTAGGAGAAAAGCTCTGGCTGAAGACCAGCTTATTCTCTTTTGGAAAGTCAGCGCATATTACTGATGCAGAATGAAGACATAAGGCTTAAGTGACACCAGGTTGTCCTCTAAGGAATCTTACCTCTACCCAGTCTTTCTTAAGTTCTTTAATAAAAAGTAACCTAGTACCAATACAGCCTTAAATAGAATATATATTGCAACACCTGCCACTTGCTGTTTCCTGTAAAAGCTTTACATTCCCCCTACAGCATGCATTCATCCTCCCAATAACTGGGCAAGGAAGAATTTGCAAAGTCCAGGGATGTAATATCACCAAAAGGTCCATGGACCTACAGCTTCACTGAGGAAAAAGAAGAAGATCTGGCAAAGGATACACAAAAGCTTCCTGGGAGTGCTCAGGAACCAAATGGGCAGAGATCCATATTTCAGCTCTCGTTTTCTATTAAAGAGAAGAGCTTGACCCTTCACACACACAGAGATTCCCATGGGGTAATAGACCAAATTCCTAGCTCTGCAAAAGCCTGTGGGGTAAGAGTTGCCAGCTTCCCAAGCGCTGGGGTGTCACAGCAGCCCCTGCAAAGGTCAGCTTCTGCCATGAGTTAAGGCTCTGTATTGCTCCAGCAAAGCATCTGAGCACATAGTTGAAATTAAACATGCATTTATTTGTTTTGCTGAGTAGGGGAAAGGAGTAGAATTGCAGCCAGTGAAAAGTAGAAGGTGATGTTTTGAAGTATAATATAAAGGCCCAGTTAAGTCATTGAGTTATACACCTTTTGCAGCCTGTCAGAAAAGCACTTTGAGAAAAAATTTTCTGTGTCTTGAAGAAAGTTCGTATCTTGCTTATAGATACTTCTTATTTTTGCAAAATATCTGTCGCATTCACTGTGGCTTTTCAAAAATTTTCTCAGGCGTCTAGTTTTATCCTTCACATGTATGGTTTCTGTTTCTCTCCCACTGCAAGAACTCTGCAAATGAAGTATATCCTGGATAGAGACCTGATTTTCTGTATTTCAGAAGACTGAGTCCCACTAAAACTGGTGGTATTTTTTTTCCTCTGCTCCTCAGCAAAGAAGAAGTAACACTCTATTGAGTCCTTTCATACTGTGGCACTGATTTTTGCAAAACACTTCAGGAGGGTTTTATCATAAAAAATTTCCATTATTAGTTCCACTTTTAAATTTATCTCCAAAATGTGTTCTCAAATTTGTGGTCTCTTAGTCCCCACGATTTGTATTTTATCCTATAAGGCAAATCAAGAGCTGTGAAAAGAACATGCTGGAGTCTGCTTTATTATTCAGTATCCTCCTGGAAACTCCTGAACACACACAGAACAGTCATTAGCAGTTTCTATAATTTACCATGAGATCAGAGCAAGCAGAGTGTGCACACAGCTTTGAAAAGGAAGATTTCAGTGGAGAAGCCAGAGACTGTCATGCTCCCAGAACTCACATCCAGGTTGGAGAATTTGATACCAGGGGAGACAGGGAACTGCATGCCATTACTTCAGCTGTGTTGAGCTGACCCTGCTGATATTCACCTCTGCAGCATCTGGTGGGATAGCAGAGCTGCCAGTGCCATGCTTTTTGAGAGTAGCCTCAGGGGCAGGCAGCACAGGCAGCATCACGTACACTCTTGCCATCTTTGGCAAAAATATGAGATTTGGTACTGGCTGCCTCCATTCCTGTTGCATGCAAGGCTCTGGAAACACCAGGCACATCTCTCATCTTGTCTCATCTTGCTGGACATCAGAGTGTCTCATGTGGCCACTGGTAAAAAACACATCTCTCACAACAGGCTGGAGATAGGAAGTGTAGTGAGGCTTCAAAAATTCCCCAGAGTGTATGTGGCAGGAAAAATTAAGCAGGACTCAGGACTTTCAGCCTCTACTGGCATGGTTCTTTTGTTCCCAGTACACCTTAAAAGGCGTCCAATACCTTGAATTTCTCTGCCTTGCAAGAGCCACAGAAAAGTTAACAAAATTGCCTCTTTTCCCACTTTTTCATGTAGCCATGAAAAGAGTTGAAAGCCAAACCAGCCAAAAAAGCAGGAGAACCTTTCCACACAGATCTAATGATGTGCAGAAGTACTGATCGAAACACTCCTTGAACATGAGCCATGGCTTAAGACACGTAATTACTTTACTGAGTGCCTATTGGATAAAATATGCCAAGAGGCTGCTGCTGTCATGCCAGTGCTGCTTGACTCCTGTGCCCAGACTTCACTGAGCTCACAGATACATTAAGCTGAGTGCTGGAACACAAAATAAGAGGTAGCCTCTCTCCAAAAACACTTGCCTTTAAGACCTAATCCCAAAGTTAAATCTGTGTGGATGGAGCTTTTATCCTAGTTCCAGGCAGGACAGGGTTAATTTTTTGCAAGTAGCTAAGAGGACCCATGCATAGGAGTCTCAGTGGGAGCACTTAACTGGGGAATGGCATTGCTAAAGCATGATAGCCGGTTTTGCTCCAGGGATATACTCAGAGCATTGCCCCAAAATATACCAGTTAGAACAAGACCTAAGCCAATGCCACACACTGGGCCAAACGGAAGAAACAGAAGAGAAGGAAGAAGCAGAAGAGAAATAACTGGAAACAGAGAAATATACTTTAGCTCTGTGCATTATCCACGGGCTTCAGGCTTTTCCTTGTCTGAAAAAGCTGTGGACTTCTGACCAAACTAGAAGCTCCAAGTTTTGTTCAGTATCTGTTGCTGACCTTGCTGCAGGCCAATCTAGCCCATACTCCCAGACCACTTGGGTTCTGTTTGTGTCTCATGTGATTTGGATCAGGGAAAATAAGACCATCTATATCAACCCTCTCATTTCCTCATATGCTGTAGTCTCTCACCTGTCCACTGTGGCTCATCTTTTCCTTTCTATCCCCATGGTGGTGTACTATTCTTTTAAACATTATGCTAAGCCTGAGATCTATTACCATGGTCAATTAAAAAAACAAAACAAAACAAAACAAAACAAAACACTCAACACCAACAGCTTCCTAATTTTCAACACTATCCTTCTACTAAAAAATCCTTGACCTCTTAGAAAAAAACCTATTTAAATTTTGAGGAAGACACTACATTTTCCAAGGGCCTGTCCTCCAAGTGTGCAAATTGGTTCCTTCAGACAAGGATGGCTTCCAGTTTGCAGCAGCGTATTTCTTTTTTGGCAAAGGCCAGCACAGCCTTCAGAGGTTTGATTTAGTGCCTGCAGATGTGATCCAGCTGCAGGAGCTCCAAGGCAGATTAGGACCAAGCCCTTATCCACAGGCAGAGGCACCTTGCTGGTAAGTGCCTGGGCCTCCCTACCAAGAGAAGGGTGAGATCAGCATTTATCCCTGAAGGAGACCCTCAGCATGGCTGTGTCTTCTCATTAGGAAGCAGGTCAGTGAGTCAGGACACTGGGGTGATGTTTAGCTCTCTCGTGTTGGTACTGGCCTGAGCGGGGCTAGGACTGTGTGAACTGGGACTCTGGATCATGATCAAGCTGATGTATTCGGGCTTGATTTCCAGCATGTGAGTCTATGGGGAGAAGTTATTTAGTCTCTGTAAAAAAAATATATACTCACTTGCGGATTAAAAAATACAGCCTCAAGGGTCATGTTTTGAGCAGTACTGGATTTTGCAGCCATCCTGCAATGTACGCTCTTATTTTATTTGTGAAGCAGGGGGAGGAAAACTGCTTTCCTTGTGCTCAAAAATGATTTTGCTGGGCAACTACCAGACTAGATTAGTTAGGCATGCTGGAGCCCCATCTCCCCTGTTCTGATCTGTCTTGCCAACAGCTCTGTGTCCCTCTAACTGACAGATTTGTAAATATTTATGAGCTAATTCCCTGCCCTGAAATGCAGCGGCTGTTGTTTCTAAGAGTCCATAGATGTTGTGTGTGGCCTGAGACTGCTTGAGTTGGCAGACATCGCCACAAGCTTGAGAGCTCACACAAAGACACACGAAAATGTGCTGGCAAAGAGAACTGTGGTCCAGAAACTAAGCATGAAACAAAAGCTGTAAACCTTTACTGTTCCCCTCCTGGAAGCGGTATCAGCTAGCCAAGAGTTAGTTTTGTCTCCCTCACAGGGCGTGCAAGGAGAACTCAACTGAAGGAACTATTAAATGACCTTCAGCCAGCTCTTCCACATGACTTTTGCTTTTCACAGAATCACAGACTTTTGCTTTTCACAGAATGCTGATTTGGAAGGGACTCACAAGGATCATCAAGTCCAACTCCTGGCCCTGCACAGCACCATCTGCAAGAGTCACAGCATGTGCCTGAGAGCATTGTCCAAACACTGCTGTGACTGCTTCCATGGGGAGCCTGTTCCAGTGCCCAACCACTCTCTGGGGAAGAACTTTCTTCTAATATCCAACCTAAACCTCCCCTGACACAGCTTCAGGCCATTCTCTCAGGTCCTGTCACTGCTCACCACAGAGCAGAGATCAGTGCCTGCCCCTCCTCTTCCCCTCACAAGGAAGCTGTAACTGCAGTGAGGTCTCCCCTCAGTCTCCTCCAGGCTGAACAGACCAAGTGCCCTCAGCCACTGCTCACACGGCTTCCCCTCAAGGCCCTTCACCATCCTCGTGCCCTCCTCTGGACACTCTCTCACAGCTCAATCTCTTTTCTGTATTGTGGCACCCAGAGCTGCCCCAGCACTCGAGGTGAGGCCGCCCCAGTGCAGAGCAGAGCGGGACAATCCCCTCCCTTGCCTGGCTGGGGATGCTGTGCCTGATGCTCCCCAGGACACGGGTGGCCCTCCTGGCTTGCAGGGCACTGCTGGCTCAGATTCAACTTGCCATCGACCAGGACCCCTGGGTCCCTTTCTGGAACACTGCTCTCCAGCCTCTCATTCTCTGTTCTGTCTGTTCATCCAGGGTTGCCCCATCCCAGGTGCAGAATCTGGCACTCTCCCTTGTTGAACTTCATATGGTTGGGGATTGCCCAGCCCTCTAATTTCTCAAGGGCTTCCCTGCCTTCAAGGGGGTCAACAGATTTTCTGATTTCATTCTCCTCCCAAAAAAATATCCTGTGCTCTTTCTCCATTGTGGCAGCATATTCTGTGGCTGTGATTTGAGTGTGCATCATATTTCGGCAGACTAGCATCCACTAAAAAATAGACACACACCCCCTACAAAGCATCTGAACTCCACAAACCTGTTGTTACTTTCCCAGTCTTTTACTCTTTACACCTATATAGCTCGCTCTTGTGTGACCCCTCCTCACATTGCTGCACAAGCCATGGAGCTCAGCAGATATAGCTCCTCTTGGGGGTGTTTTTGGAGGGAGAAACTTACTTCTTCCTGAAATTTCTTAATTCTGTTTAGATAGAAGACCACAGTTGACTTTTATTTGGGTTTTTTTTTTTCCATCCATGAGTTTCTAACTTTCCATTTGATGAAGATGCAACCTGTAGCTTTTCAGGCAGCCAAGAACTAGTCACTACTCATGTCTCAGCCTCCACAAACCTCAGTGCTACTGAGTGCAGTGCTTAGCCATATCTTGCCCTCAATTTATCGTTACATTGACAGGGAGGAGAGTAAAGCAGCCTGACTTGAAGAGTCATGTGAGTTATCGCCTTGTTTTCTCAGGATCTGAAAGGAGGACAGGGGAGAAGGTGTCCATTAGTCAGGACTGTGAATATTTTGGGCAATCACTGTGAGAGCTGATTCATCCAGCTCTTCTCTTTCCTTTGCACAACTAACACTGGAACAGAGACAGCACCAAGGTACCCAGCCAGGACCACTACTAGCAATGATGAAACCTGCATGATTCAAACAATTTCTAACTCTGCAGCAGCATTAATTTTGTCCAGTAATGCTTTGTGCCCCAGAAAAACTGCAGAAATTTCTCACTGCTTTGTCAAAGAAAGTCAGGTAACAGCCATTAAAGTCATATATGTTAGAATGAAAGAAAGTAATGAATATCTTCACCCTCTGCCTCAGTTTCCGAAATACTGTTTTACCACAGTTTCAGTTTAACTGATTTATTAAAGTATCTCTCTGGAAGAAGCTTGTTCATTGCTGGAAAAAGGAGCCCAAGAAAGGGCTAAGGGCTTGGTTTCTTGTAAAATAATTTCTCACAGAAAGGTTCAGATACGTTTGTTGTCTTGAACCCCCAGGGCTGCCAACACCAGGGAAAAGCAGACATTGCAGCACTCCTTATTGCTTTCTGAATGTTTGGATTTGTGCTTAACTTAACTACAGTAGGCTGTGAAGTATAGCCATCTCCTAAGTGAGGTCAATGGGAATTGTTCAACTGTCTTGAATGAAAGCTGGATCAGACCCTATTATGCCAAATGTAACAGTTGTAATGGTACATAACGCACTTTTGTCTGTATTTTACCCAAAGCAGAGTGAAGAATATGTCTGAGCCTGTTTCAGAGAACTATCCTGTTTGGCAATAAGTTTTTGGGTTCTAGTCAGATGTTTATAGGCAAGTCTCTGTCAAATACTGAACTTTTGTGCTCAGAAAGGGATAAACTGCACACACCCTTAGGGCAAGCTTGCTTATGTATTCTCACCTATTGACTTCATGACAGCTCTCAGAAGGTCATACAAAATACACAATAGGGATTAATTACTATCTTGATCTCAAGCCATTCACAATAGGAGTAGAGAGTTTCTCTTTGCTCGCCAATAGGCAGACTACCTCATTTTGTATGAGCCTCAAATAATGAGTTGGATGTGGTGGGTCTCACAAAATTTCCATTATGCTACTGTTGGTGTGTATTTGATGCCTTTGTTTGGACAGAATTAATAAAATGATTTCTAGACAAATGCCTGCTTCACTGAACATTGCCAATGGAGATGTAGGTAAAACTAAGGGTAAAGTAAGTGGGACTTGATGATCTTAGAGGTCTTTTCCAACCTTGATGGTTCGACGGTCTCAGTGGCCCCAGCACCCATTGCCTGCTGGGTGTCCCATGTGGCTGACATTATACCTCTAGTCCTTGGACTGGCCTTCAGTTAAGTCCTGGGGATGATGGTTTGCCTGGCTGGAACCATGATTTACAGCATTCTTCTTCCCACCACTGCAGGTTTAGGTGACAACTATGGGACCTAGCAAGGTGCTTTATGTCTCCTTGTTTCTCCGTCTTGCTCTCCCTCTGCTGCACTGATCAACACTGTGTTGCAAGCACTAGGAGGCAAGGGACTTCCAATGCCCTCCTGTCATTCTGACTTGGGAGGCTCGCAGCACAAGTTTGTACTGCTGTAGGTGGCAAATGACTGCATTTTGGCTTTATTGAAGCATGCATTTATTTTTAAAGAAGACAAACCTCATAGGAAGGGCAGGAAGGGCACCACCCCAGCGCTTGCTATAACCTATTAATCAGCCAGGCAGCAGCTACCAGGAGGCTCTTCTTTATAAAAGTACCTCTGAAGCAAGGGGAAAGAAGAAGGAGGGAGAGAGGAAATTTTCCTTGTCCCTTTGCCACCAAAACTGTATATCTGGAAGATGTGCCTGGGGCAGCATCAGGCTCTTTGGAGTCTCAGTTTACCAGAAATTTCTATATCTGGAATTTGCCAAAGTGTTTGGATCCAATCATAAATTTGCCGCCAGAAGATCTCTAATTACATGTGGGAAACTGCCAGGGGAGGTCAAGTACGGGTCATTCTTATATAACTCCAACATGGATTTGGAGCAACTCAAAAAACTGTGTTATGTGATCGAAACTGTCCATATTTACAGCAGCATAGGTGTTATAAATCTTTGCTTTGCATATTTGTTGACATTACAAAAACTTTGCTGTCAACAGTGAGACTGGCATTTTCAAGCATGTTCTGAGCAAGAAAATTTCTTCTGATAGTGCCAAAATCACAGGAAGTTCAACTTCAAGGGCAAGCAAGCAGCACTAACTATGCAGGGGGAGGGTGAAGGATGAGTCTCATACTTCTGCCCCACTTTTCCTTCCCCAGGAAATGGAGCAGATCAGGATGTTGTATCCCACCATGTCTGTTACTTGGTAAAATCATCAATACTGCTGCTGCTTGGCTAGGACAAACTGTGTTCCTCAGAAGGACAGAAAAGCCATCCCAAAAGTAGTCACACCCATCCTGGGTTGCCATGTTGGATGTTGTCCTGCAGTATCACAGTTGTCTCTGCAACACAAATTTCCACCATGGTGAACAGTGTGCCCCACAAATCATTCTCCTTCCTACCACCCAGCCAAGCACTGAGCCTGAAACAAACAGCAAGAAGTTTCAGAAAATGCAGAGTGCTCTGTGCCACCACTGGGTTCATATCCTTGCTGGAGCAGCAAGCACTGGGATTGCCGGTTTTCTTGGCTGTGGGTGGAGCTGCCTGCTGATTCAGGGAGCCATCTGCAGATGAATCATGGGTTTCTCTGGAAAAAGACCGCCCCAGGAGACACAAGGCAGCCAGCTGCTTAGGTTGATGGTTTCATGGTTTGGAACTGAAAGAACTGCATTTGGCTGCAATCATTTAAAGCTGGGGACTGAGACCAGCTAGTGACTAGATGGAAAAAGCACTTGCTAAGAAGTACTGCTGCTGATACTGTGCTGGTGTTTTACAAGTTATGGCATTGGCAAATCTGCAGGAAGAATATTACGTGATCCTGTAATGGGTGTGACCAAATCAGTTCAGTGCAGGGGTTGTCTTAGGGACACAGATGGACTTCAGAATCCAGTGGAGTGTGCATTCACCTGTCAGCACACATTCCCCTATGGCTTGCTCAGAGACAAGGGCTCCAAATGCATGCTTTCATGATTTCAACTTGGAAAATGTCCCTGTGCAATCCCAGCTGCCACAGTGGGATTGCAGGGTTAGAGTTCCCAACTGCAGTGCAGGTACCGTGTGCAGCTCTAGGGGCTTCAGTCTCTAGAAGCTGCCTCTGCAGATGAGCTTGGCTCCTTACTCTGTATCATCTGGTCTATTTTTTGTTGTACCTTTCAGTTATTTCCCTTCAATGTTTAATTAACTAATTAATATTGCATCTCTGTCAGCTGGAAACATGGTCAAAAGTCACCCACACAGTCAGTGAGTAGCAATACTTTGAGCTGCACCAGGAGGAGTTTGTTCTGATTCTTTGAGCCCTGCAGGTGCACACACAAATGCAGGTGCATTTGCTCATTGAAGGATGCTCAGGTTTTGGTTCAGAAGGTGTTACAGCATTATCCAAGAGAAACTAAAACACAGTACAGGAAAACAAAAAGTTAACACTTTTTAGTCCAGTTACATGCCAGTGCCGAGGCCAGACCAACCAATTATCCTTCAGGTAAGAGACACCTGTGATCTGAGCCCAGATTTTACAGCCTTCTTCTTCTGAATAGGAATTTTAGAGTAGGAGCAGTAAACCAGGCATCAGCAGGACAGATACTTGGTATTATGACTCCAACTGTTGCCAGCAGATAGTTTAAGAAAAGCACCAATTCAGGTCATACCTACATCCATAAACTAAGTCTTCTGCTCTTTGTTCCTCCAAAATGGTCTAGAAAACATCATTGTGAAGCATTGAAACCATCAAATGTAATGCAAATTGACAGGCTTCTCCCACATGAATTTGTGTAATCTGTTTTGTTTTCTTTTTCTTTAAATGTGTTCGTACTTTGGCATCTGTAGCCTCATATGTGTATAATTGTGCCCTGTGTATGATTTTTTTGACTTGTTTTTGAGTTCATTGGAAGCCCCTTCATGAATAATTATCAGCCCCACTAATCTCTGAGTAAAGTTAGGATTGCCAGCGAAGGCAAAGAGGATCTCAGAGTTCCAAAAGGATGAACTGTGCATGTTTTTTATTGTAGACAGAGATACTTTTATGTCACGTGTAAGAATTTAATCTAACACTTTATCTCAAGTTGTTTTTAAAAACTTCTTGCTAACAGATAATCCTTTGTCTGGATTGGCATAAAAGGGCAAATGTGTAGTAGCAGCTACTTGACTGCATGGTAGCTGTCCAAGAAAAATATTTGTGCAAGTCTTGCTGAGTCAGGGTATGTTTCCAAATAGGCAGAGTGTCCCTCTCATTGACAGGATTTATCTCATGCAAGCTAGATCCAATACCCTGCTGTCCTGCAGACTCGGGGCAATAGTGCACATTGTTGGCAAAAAGCAATCCTGTTCAGCACAGTGTATAAGTGTCATAGTGTTGTGTCTGTATGTGGTGTGTTACACAGTAAAACAGATTGGCTAAAAATTTATTGTTTTGTCTAGACAGGTGTCACCTGGTGCCCAGACAGTCACAATTTTTCACATCTGAGATTAATGAGAGGACAGATCATTAAAATGCTTTGCTGTTGACTTGAAGATCTCACATGTAAGACATACCAATACCAGCTCGTGTTGTCCATTCCCCTGCCAGTCCGTGGCTGCTGGGCTGCAATGTGCTACTGACACCGAGCTATAAATCAGGGCAGTTTCTCTTGAAATGTAGCCGAGCAGCAGCCTAGCGGCATGCAGATCCTCCTGGCAAACTTCATTAGGGCCAGTAATGACACCCAAACCCAGGTGGCTTTTCATTGCTGGAAGTTTTGTTCTGAACATTTTGTTCAGTCCTCTCCAGGAGCTCTTTCCAAAGAAGATGCAGCCTCCTAGCCCCATAAAGACTTGCACCTGTATCACAGGTCAGGTACCTGCCTGGGATAGGCATAGCGCTGATCTATGCAGGGCCCAAACAGCCACACCTCTTCACCACTGTAAGAGTTGTGGAAACGTTCTTGTTTGCTGGTCATGTCCTGCTCCACAAACAGGCACCTGTCTGGACCCCATGACCAGATGAAAGTGGTGCATTATTGGAAGGAAGGGAAAGGGAGTAGGGCTGTCCTGCTGCTCGCCTTGGGAAGAGCACAAGGTGTGGAGAGTTCAGGGTCTTGGAGCACCAGCATCAAGAGACCTCATTATGTTCCAGAACAGAAGAAAAAATAACAAAAGCACTGCAAATAAATCTCAACCAAATCTGAGTTAATCTGGCACGGGACTGACTGTGCCTGGTATTGCATCCCTCAGGAAAATGGTGTGCTCTTCAGCTGAGGAATGCCCTGCTCCTTGCTGCACTTTCTATGCAGCGATCCCACATCATCCCATCTGTTCACAGCCGGTGAAGTTCCCCATCTTCACAATAACCAAAGCTCTCCTCTCCTTCAGTGTCGCTGCTGTGAAGTTAGCACAGCTCTAAATAAGAAGTCCAATTTAGCACAGCATGATCTCAACATCCAGAGGGTGAATAACCCCCATTCATTCATCTGGCACTCCTTGTTTCTGCACAGATCTCCTCTTCCATTAAGTTTTTTGTTTACATAAAAGTTTGCCAGCCTATATAAACTCCCAAAGTGTAACATCTCTCTTATATAAGAGCCATGGGGGAGGGCAAATAAACATACAAGTGCTTCAACATGTTCACTCATGCCCAGTAGAAATGTATAGTGTGGTTATCTCACAGTCAAAGTAAGCACATTGGCCTATAAATGGCACAAGATTCAAAGCATCCCAGCAGACAGAAGAAAAATATTTCTTTAATAAATATATAAATTAATTAATTGATTGCTTTTTGGCCCAAATTTATCGTAAAACATTCTGTCAATCAGTCGCTGATGAAACTCTTATTCATTCAATACTAACTTTGCGGGACATTCTAAGATGCTGTGTTAGCATACAAATATGTCAGTGGTATAAAGTATGACCTTTGCTATGGGCTACCACTACAGCACTGAAGAAAATTGCAAGTACTGGTTTTAAGGGCAGCTATGAGCTCCTCAGATATTCCCTTTTCTATAGTTACAACTGGCCGCTAGTATGGACAGATGCCTCTAAGGAATGCTCTTGGCTATGAACAGCAAGACTGTATAAAAAGGTGAATTTCTAAAGATTTGTCACTGAATGAGTGCATAATTTCTCTCCCAAGGCTGAGAAATGTGTAAAACACCCATGACATTATTACGACAGCTTCTGTGGTTTTGGTGGACTAGGTACATTGATAGGGGATTTTTTTTCTTTTTTTCTTCTTGCTAATAAGAAAATGATCCTAGTCCTGCATTTGAATAACACTGAAAGCCTCTGAATTCTTTACGAAATATGAAAAGCTGCTTCATGTTACTTCAGAGCTCCACACCAGCAACAGAGGAGCAGCAACTCCCACATCACTGCACTGACAGAAACTTAGCAGAGGCCTCTTAGGATCTCAAGTTTCCTTTAAGGAAGTGAGATGTCATTACATTCAGCTGAAGATGCGAAGTTTTGGAATGAATAGAAAGACACAACAAGGAATTTGCATAAATAGCTGACTGAAACCTCTTTTGCCCGCCACACAAAACAAGCTTCCTCACCCTGTTCCCATACACACATACACAAACACAAGGATATGCATTTACAAAATCACATATAAAAGCCAAGGAAAACAAAATTATCTATTACGTGCCTCTGCTTTTCGCAGCCACAAGTTACTCTCATTGCTTCATGCAAGATGGCTGAATTACCCAAAATAGTCAAGGTGACTGGGGACATCCCATTGTGCTGTCTGGTTCAGGTGACCTCAGAAGGGGGTTGGAAGGAGGGAAGCCTGCTAGAGATTGTACTGCTGACAACAGGTCCTGTCATAGGGTCAACCTTTTAGCAAGGCTAGAAGAATGTTTCTCTACAGATTCAAAAGTCTGTTCATTTTGTGATGGGAAATGAGTGTATTGCTTCTCCTGGTATGTTGAAAAAACTGGCATGTAACAGGCAGCTCTCTAATATGATTCAATTTGATTGAGAGGATGAAAAAATAACTCCTTTCCTAATTCATTATTGACTTTCTCAGCAAGGACAACATTTACAAAACACTTTTTTTCCTAAGGTTTCTAGCAAGAAGATNAGTTAAAATTCTGATTGACTTACTGAGTGAGTTCATGTTCAAGGATCATAAGCGGAAAAAAGGAGTTAGATAAACCCATCAGCAGGAAACTTTGCTCAGCTGTGTTCTACAGACAGCAAACTCAATTCCCTTTCGATTTTATGTCACACTTTAATTCCACACATGTAGGTGTGAGATCAGAATCCAGGCATAAATACCAACAGATATTGAGAGGGAAACAGATGTCATTCCCATCTATGTGAGACATCTTATACCTTGGGATAGTGGTCAAGCAACTGCAATCCACATTGCTGTAAAAACGTTCTCCTTTCCCTTGTCTAGTCCTTAACGTGTCCTCATCATGTAAAGTTTCTTACTGTGTTCCTATAGCACCCAATTTAATCCCTCAAAATAACATGCCTTTGACCACATATAGCAAGTTGACTTACTACTGCAATTGTCTGCAGTATAACCACTGTGATATTAAGGCTGTAATGAAGATATTTTAATAAAATTAAATTCATCTATTTTCAGAAAACTAAACAAAACAAAACCATGCTGGAGAGAACAGAGAGAACAGAATTAGTATTATACTTTTCAATGTCTCTTTATTTTATAAAATATTGCACACATGAGTTATACAAGTTCAGATAATGAGAAATGTACATCTCTGCTAGGGATGTCTTTCAGAGCCATCATTCATGAAGGTATAATAAACAGTCACAGAATAATAACTAATATACACCCTTGGGTAAATGAGACGAGACAGTTAAGTTTAGCCCACAAAGTGTTTGAGAGGAAGTTCCTCTGAACCAAATTTGATCATGTTGCAAACAGTGTCCAATCAGTTATGGAATTTATGCTTATAAAAGTGCATTTTAAATGCAACTGTTAAATAAAGGCACAGGAACATGAGAGGATTTCTGTGCTGTTTGGCTGATCAGATGTCACAATATGTCACCCAGGATAAAGATGTATACGTGCTGCCAGTGCTCAAGGCAGCACACTTGCAGAGGGAATGGGTACACTGAATGTGCTGCAAATCCTCTTCTTGGGGTTCTCATCCAGTGCCCCAGATTACTGGCTCCCTCTGCTATCAGTGGGAATGGGAACCGAAGCACCAAAAAGGTTCATTTTAAATTCGTGGATTAGTATGGTCCCTGCACAATGGTGACATGCAAATTCATGAAGCATTCCATATTTTTTGGGTCAGTATGGACAGAACTAAATGTAGAAAAGTGCTCTGCACTGCAGCACACAAATGTTCATTTTTGATTCATCCTCTCTCTCCACATGAATTATAAATCCAAACTGGAGAAGCAAAATATTTTTGTTTCCAAGCAACTTTTTGAGTTAACAAACTTTTCTCTCTTCTGCTCTCTCATAATCCTTTCGTTTACTCCCATTCGAAATAATTCATGTTACATTATAATTGCACAGAAAATCTAGAAAAATCTAGCATAGCAAACTGTATAACAGAGAATGAAGACAGCAGGATCTTAAACATAAGGAGAAAAAAAATCTGTGAAAGAAGGCATGTCATGAAAGCAATCAACTTCCAGCTCCCAGCAAGCTGAGAAGCATACAGCAGAAGGAAAGAGTAAAATCCAGCTAAGGCAGCAGAAGTTCTGCTACAATTTAATCCTCAA
This sequence comes from Oriolus oriolus, assembly GCA_013400235.1. NCBI lineage: Eukaryota > Metazoa > Chordata > Aves > Passeriformes > Corvidae > Oriolus > Oriolus oriolus. The sequence goes on from VXBT01001767.1 coordinate 80,017, forward strand.
AGGACAGCACCATTTACGTGCTAAGAAGCAATTACCATCCCTGGAGAGCATATTGCTGAGAGCTTCTCTGAGTCTGTCCTGAAATGATCTCTTTCCTCCTGCAACAAAGGAAGCTTTTTCCCTCCCGACCTGCAGTCACTGACTGCCACACACTTCAGTGCATGCTTATAATGCAAAGGCTGGAATGCTGGACAAGGAATACCAAATTTTCCACTGTCGTCCTACATATGGGGTCACTGAGAGAAGCATTTGGGCAAGGAAAATGAGATTAAAAGGGCTGCACTTCCAAGTTTGTGGAAGTCCTTTCACAAAGGAAGTGAGTGAAAATTCCAAGCATGTGACATTACAGGCAGCTAACAAGAAGAAAACTGTGCTTGTGGTTTCAAAATCATTTTCCTAGGGGAAAGGGAGAAGGAACAATTGAAGCCAGCACTGGGATCCTAGAAGGCAGAAAGGCAGACTGTCCTCCAGACTGTAAATGGGTGCGTTTGTTTACATTTAGCACATGGTGCAGGTTTTGCACCTGTTTCTGTGCGCTTTGCTCAGCGTAAGAATCATTCCCACTTCAGAGGAGGTGCTAGGTACCTGGACCACACCACTACCCACACACAACTTCTGACCCTGCCCTCTCAAAGAGGGTGACAAAATGCCTGGTGCCTTGACCACTGCAAGGATCTTGAATGCACACCCTCCCTTACAGAGATGCTGCAAGTGCTGGATTGTGTATTAGGGCTGAGCTCGGCAGAGGCTGCAGGCACCTCCACTCAGCTGGGGATGCCACTCACACCCCATCGCTCCAGGCCTGCCTCCTCACTCCTGCCTCCTCAGAATGCAGAACACAGGCTGGGAGCTGATACAACCTAACAGAAATTTAGTGACGCAGGCTGCGAGGTGGTCACAATGCAGTAGCAGGAGCTATATCAGGACTCTAGTATAACATTTGTTTCAACTGAGGGCTTTGGGGTTTTCGAGGGTATTTGTCTTTGGCATCCAAACCTCAGTAAACTGCTGTGTCATAACAGCCTAATGGTAGGACTGCTAAATGAGTAAGACAGCACTGGCCATTTTGTGCTCACTGTAAAGATTCCCTTTTAGCACTTCAACATTTTTCAGCCCAAACTTCCTTCCTTGCCACTGTCTTTGGTAATTGCAAGCTCTTTGCTCCAAGTGGAAATGACACCAGTGGTCTGGAAACATGAAACTATGCTCTTGTGGCCACAAGCAGAACAAACTATGGTTATTTTTCAAAAAATTAAAAATAAAAACAAAATGAAAACACAAACAAACAGGAGAGCAGCAGAGGAAAGTATGTTCTTTCAGAAACCATAGATAGCTGCTCTCCACTGCTGCTTTCTGGGTAGGCTAAACCAGTGTGTCCCAGTTACAGAAGCCACACTGAACACTCATTCACTGGCACTCCTGCTCTTCAGTCATAATGCACATACCAGACTCAGAATATATTTTGTATCAGCAGTGAGGGTCTGGGACAACTGCTCCTCACTCCACAAGAGCTAAAAGGTTACACCTGTCACCAGAAGAGCAAAATTTTTTCTGGCACTGAAGTATCCATTACAATTTGGAGCACTATTAGCAGAGAAACACTTGGTGTTTGGTGTAACTGAGGCAGTGTCATCTTTGCCCTGCAGGTGGACAGTTTGCAATACTTCATGTGTGCACCCACTTTCTCCACCTTCTCCTTACTGACAGGCTGTCTCTGAAGGCCACTGGTGGCAGACATCCACCTTCCTTACTTCTTTGTCTCTCAACTGCAGTACAAGGAAAGGTGACCAGCAAATATTGTAGTGGGACTTAGGAGATACTGTCAGGAAAGGAAAACCAGAAACAGGAGGCAAAGACTGTAAAGGAAAAGGAAATAAACAATTAATTCAACCTGCCACATCTCTGCAAGAGGGGCTACATTTCTCCCTGCTTTTGGCATGGTGAGGACCGTGCAGTGGCAAATAAACACACCTTAGGTGCCTACAAGGTGCAGGACCAGGCCTTTGGGATTAATTTCTCCCTTAGCACCAAATGGCTTTTTTGCTTCGAGGGAAGGCAGGGAAGACGTGCTGCAATGCTTAAGGAAAGCTTTCAGGTGAGACTGTAACAAACATCAAATGAATGTCACTCTGGATTTCCCACACTGGAAAATGGAAAGTGTCATGCTTGACAGGAGTTTGCCTGTCTCTGTAACATAAGATGCAGGTGGCTGCCTCTAGTCTAGCAAGCTCCTATTTTGCTTCTGTCAGTGTTATTGTCATGAGAGTGAGTGGAAGTTCAAAGGAAGAAGAAAGTGGCCTATGGCTTCAGAAACATCCTTTTTCTGCAAAAAGAACTGAGTATGCGAAAACAATCGTTTTTGTAATATAGTAAACAGTGTGCAAAAATAAAATAATAAACAGTATCCCCAAAAGAAGATTGAACTCTGCAATCTTTCTTTTAAATAATACTTGAAAACATAAAAGCGAAGAGCATAAATGCGGCAAGGCATAGTGGGACCTGTTAGGAAGGGAAGAAACATTAGTTAGGAAGAAACATTGGTTTGCCTTCCCTGGGCAATTCTGTGCTCCTGGAAATGCTAAATATAAGTACTGAGTTAGCATGGCCAGCACTTCCAGCAACCTGAGGAATCCTGTCTTGGTGGCCAAATGTCAGCCCTGCTGTTTGGGAGGCACAGTCCCGCTCAAGGAGGTGTGTAAGGGGGTACAGTCTTGGCAGGGCATCAAGCTGTTTCTCCTTCCCTGAGTGGGACTTTGCATGAAGCCAGCATTGCTCAGGAGCTCATGGGCTGGTCCAAGTCAGTGTGGATAGGTGGACATAGGAGACAAGGAAGGAAACGCATCCCTCAGACCGACATGTTGGCCACAGCCCTCTCGTACATGCGCTCCAAGATGCGGTGGATGCTGGCAAAGCCTGGCCGGTCGGCAGGCAACTTGCTCCAGCAGAGGCGCATCAGGTTGTAGAGCTCCAGGGGACAATTGTCTGGGCAGGAGAGGACATTCCCATCCCTCACATAGTAAATGACCTCCTCGTGAGCCATCCCATAGTAGGGCTGCATGCCATAGGAGAAGATCTCCCACAGCACCACTCCATAGGCCCACACATCAGACTCTGTGGTGTAGCGGTTGTAGAAAATGGACTCAGGGGGCATCCAGCGGATGGGGATTGCATCGTTCTCATTTGCTTTGTAATAGTCAGCAGAATACATGTTCCTTGAGAGACCAAAATCAGCAATTTTGACCACCATGTTCTCCCCCACCAGGCAGTTCCTGGTGGCCAAATCCCGGTGGACAAACTTGCGCTCGGAGAGGTATGCCATGCCAGCAGCAACCTGCTTGGCAATGCAGAGCTGGCTGGTGCAGCACAGTGCCAGGGGGTTTGGGAGGCGACTCCTTGTGTCCAGACTGCCCTGCGCCAGGCTGCAGAGGTTGCGGGGCGAGCGGTCACGCAGGTACTCATTTAGATCCCCATAGGCCATGTACTCAAACAGCAGGCACATCGGCTTCCCAACTGCACACACGCCTGGGAGAGGACAGACCACACACAGGTCATTTGGGTAGCAAAGAGAGTTCTGCTGTGCAAAACCCAAAAAGTCCAAAAATACTTACACAAAAGGGAGACTTTCAACAATGCATGAAAAGCCAGAGAGAGAGGTGACCATGCAAATACCATCCACTCTGCATGCATCCATCATGCATGCTGTCTCTTTTGAAGCTCCTTCATCAGGAATCTAATGCTGAGCTCTGTGGGCGATGCTAACAAGTCATGCACTTGCCTGCCTGCACGATTTTTCCCAACATCCCAGGTAAAATACATACTTTTGGAGCTATGTTTAATTAAGAGCCCAATCCTGCTTAAGTTAGCATTAACAAAAGTATTGCCTTTTCCCAGGTCCAACTACAAGGACTTTCAGGAGGTGACCTTTAAAGTTCTGATCATGTTATTTTTTAATTCTTTTATTTGTTGTAATTATTGTACTAACAGTAATATTGTTGTAGGGGCTACATATATGCAGGAAGTCTTCAGAAGTATTCACAAGGGGCATGTTCAAGGGTTCAGTAGAATACTTGAATTGAAAGGAAACTCCCACCCTTATGGATTTTTTTTCTTTTTTTTTTTAATACCTCATGCAAAAAAAAAATTGGTCAAGGAATTACTTTCGGCATGACAGATATTCAAAAATGAAAGAAAGATAAATCAAAAACAGAGAGCAGAAAGGAGACCTTTCCAATATCTGTTAAATGCAGAATGCTGTCCCACTGAAGGGCAAATGCTTGGCTCTTCATTAGCTTTATTGGTGGGCCAGCATTAACCACACTTCCACAAGCCTTACTGATCATACAGTGATATGGGAAAAATATTTGTGTGCCTATCATTAACCTGCCAACCAGCAAAAGCCAACATTTAAAATGTATGTGTTTTGCTTTCTTAGGGCCATCATTTAGCAATTGGTGACGCAGTTTATTGTGAAATCTGAAATTCTGGTTGATGACCTAATCTTTGAGGAAAAACAAATGGCTGTTCCCAGTGTGATGAAATCAGGATCTGACAAGCATGACAAGTGTATGTGATAGATTTATCATCTAAGCTGTCTTCAACAATGTGGCTGCTTCTCCACAGCCCCATGTGATAACAGTTTGTTCTGTAACTTTGCCCTTTTCTGGCCTAAAATGTGTTAACAATAAATACAAAGGTTAGTCGAGTGTGGTGCATTTCCTGCTTTTCTTTTCTGTAGCCAAAGTACCTGTATCAACCCAGCTTTCCCAAAACTGTGGTTTATCTATTTAAAAATGTTGTGGAGCTTCCTACTGTAATGAATTAAGATCTCAGATGCCTGTTCACAGGAATCAGATCTGCATACAACAACTTAGAGCAAGATTGCCAGATGAAGGTGAACAGCAACATCTACTTCAGACAAAAAAATAAAAATTTTCTAGAAGAACATTTGGTCAGCAGCTTTCTTCACAGAAAATGCCTTACTAGCCAAGCTGCAGCATCAAGAAAAAAAACAACAAAGAAGGGTGTCCTTTCAGATGAGAATGGAAGGAAGGGAAGAGACCATTTTTGTGGCTGGCTTTTTTTGTTCACTTAATTTTGGGTTTTTTAATACTATTCAGTATTCAGACATCACAATAGTAAGTGGGACCTATAAAACTAACACAACTTGTGCCATTTCTCTTAAGTACCCTCAAAATAAATCACAGTTCCAGGAAGTTCATGTCTTCCCTGTAAGACATCTGTGTCAGTGTTATTAGACTGGAAGCAGAGCTAGGCAGCTACTCAGTGCTGCACAAGGAAGGTTTGATGTGATGCACCATCCCGTTAAGGCAACAGGGTGCCTCACTGAGATACCTAAAAGCTTGACGATATTCGGATTGTCAAACTCTGCCATGAGAGCTGCTTCCCTCTGGAAGTCGGCCTGCATGTCTGCAGATGCTTCCTCTTTCAGCATTTTCACAGCCACCATGGTGAAAGGTTCATATGGCAGCAGCCCCGGGGCCCTGCAAGGAGAGGGAAGAAAGGAAACCATCAGTGATGAATGCATGCACACTAAATGTAGGTTCTGTTTCTGATGCCAAAGGAGAGGCTGACAAAAAAAAAAGGTGGAAGGCCCCAGAACCAGCAAAAGGAATTGTAAAGCCCAGTTTCATCTCTTGGGCCTGCAATATGCATTGGATATTATAGAGGTGTTTTGTTTGGTTCAGGTGGGACTAAATTCAGTGTAGCTTTTTTTGATCATTGGTCTTGCTGCTTACAGACTCATTACCATGTCTGCTAAAGACATAAATTAGTAACACGTTGGTAAGTAGCAACCTCTCCCTAGGCTGGAGATCACGTCATAAACCTAATGGAGGACAAGATGGACTCTTCAGTCCAAACAATTCACTTTTGGGGTGTAGTGGCTGAGCTTACCAGAGTTAAAAATAAACCCATTTTATAGGAAATTGGTGAAAGAGCCTCCTTTCCCATACCTGGCACAATGGTGACTTTATGTGGCTACTGATAGAGTGAAAGTAACAATTACAGTATGTTCCCTTGGTTTTCTAAGGAAAATAGCCTTTTGTCACTATTCTGTGTGTGTGTGTGTGTGTGTGGCATGTGTATGCACCTGTGATTCAACAAGTTATAAAGCCATTAGCTAATTTCAGCTGAATTTAATGTGGTGTAGCTGAGGTCTAGAAAACAGTTTGTATTCCTGTAAGATTTGTGGAAACACGTGACAGAACAGAAGGGACAAAGCAAACCTGTGCCTTGCCCAAAGAACAAACTAATGTGTAAATACACATGCTTTTACACTGCTGAATCTTCAGCTAAAGATTATAGACAGAAATCCTTAGGAAACAGAATCTTGACTTGGAGCAAAAAACTTGTTTTCTTATCCACAGGTCCCTGCACCCTCAAGAAGTTAAATTAGATGGGCTTGCCAAAGATTTAGGGGTAGCTGTTGCTGCAGAAGAGTAACTTTCCACTCTTCAAACATGCACCAAACCTCAGACGTACATTTTGTTTCCTGAGCAAATTCTTCCCTGGGGCCTTGCAGCTTAAACACATTCCACACAGGTAGCCAGCCAGAGCCCATGGAGAGTGGTGCCCATTTATGTGTCATATTACTACACCAGCCTGACTGCCCTCCCATTGCTCAAATGCCAGGTTATTTTATATTTCATTGCTCAGTAGCACCTGGAGAAGATTCCAATTTCCAAAGCAAAGTTCCAGCTTCCTTGTCTTCTACTTCAGACACACAGTGGTTGCAACAGTTGCACTTGGATGCTGTAAATGTCAAATGTCACTGGATGGCAGGGTGTCCATCAAGAAAGGAATCACAGGTGGCCAGATCACAGCTGAGACACTCAGGCAAGGAGGTCTGGCATGCCAGAGCAGAGGATCAGACCCCACACTTGTCTGCTACTCCCTTCATTACAGCACAATGTCTTCCTTCTTTTCCCCAGTGCTGGCAGCAGTTTCCAGTCCAGTGGGAGGGGAGGAGTATGAGCACCTACCACCTGCTCTCCAATCTCAACACTAGAGGCAGCAGCAACAGCTTGAACAAAGCAGTAGAGAATTTAAAAGTAAAAGAGGCCTTTATCTCTTCCAAATAGTCTCACAGATTGCCGCTCGTCCCTGACTTGCAGACCCAGCACAGTGCCAAAGCAGGGGCAGGCAGAGCTCAGTCCTGCAGGCTTTGAAGACAGAAACTCACCCCAGGCTGATGTACACCCAGCCATCCGATTTCACTGAATCCTGCAATGTAAACTAACCGAAACGTAACCAAGTGAGATTCAGCTGCACAAAGTTTTTTAACTGGCCTTCATGCAACAGCCAGAAGTTTCACCTTCGGTAGCTCACGGTGATTCAGTACAGTTCTTAGCAGACCTGGAAAACTCACACTGATCTGGCACAGAGGCAGAGACTGTCTGAAGTCTTGGCAGATAGCTATTAAAGCTGACCCCTTTCATGCCCTAAAGACGGTCTTTGCACAAACGATAGGGGCACATCTGCAGGAGAGCAGTGGAAAGCTGCTCCCTCTGAACCTGCAAAATTCAGGTGGAGGGCCAGAAAGGGGAGTGTTTTCCAAAAAATAGTTTAATTCTCTTCTAGGACTGGGAAACATCAAAAGAAATTGCCTTGGGTAATCTCTCTTGCAATTAATTAAAAGCTGAGGAGAAATTTACACTGTTTGTGTACACGGCGGAGAGCAACAGTCCTTTCCTGCTTCACCGCCAATGTACTTGTGCACCAGTGGCATCAATTGGCTTTTAGGTACATGCCATTCAAAGCACTAACCAGCGGTGCACTTAGAAATTTCACCCTGAGCTTATCTAGAGAGTGCCTCACTTAAGTTCCCAGTCAGGTTTTCTTTCCAAAGCAGTAACAATGTGAAAAAATGAGGAGCATTTTGAACCTGTATTTGATATTGTGTCCTGTCCCCATCTTGCTCAGCATAACAGTTGGGTACCTTCTCTTGGATCATTAAATGATGCAGTTAATGTCTACTGAATCTGGTGGAAACCTACTGTTGTAGGTTGAACCTGAGCTGAGTGACAAAGTTCTGAGCCAATCGCTTCCCGCAATTTTGCCTATAAAAAGCAGCACAGGGGCGGGAAATTCACAGCTTCTCTTCTGGTTTTTCACCGGAGGGTGAGCCAGG
>VXBT01001767.1:88182-129971 GCA_013400235.1 Oriolus oriolus
CCGAGGCGAGCCCCTGCTGGGCCAGGCTGGGCCCCGACGGGCCAGGCCAGGCCAAGCCCCTGCCGGGCCTGGCCAGGCTGCACTGGGCCCCCTTTTCGCCCCTTCCCCCTTTCCACATGGCTCGCAGTGAGACCTAGCAAAGAGCCAATACCCACAAAAATCGAACCAGCTAGCAGCATGAAGGAAACGAGGCTTTTCTCCAACGTAAAAGCCCAAGAACAAGATCAGCTCTTCAAACATGGAGACTTCAAGGTCAGAGAGAAAGAAAGACTGCATCACGTGAGGTGAAGCCAAAGATGGGACTGGGAAAGAGGGCGGCGGCGTTTTTCTCGCGCACAGCTTAAAAAGATTTCTTGCATGCCGTGGCAGAGACTGTAATTTCACAGACTGTTCTATATCTCTCTAAGACATAGGGGGGAAGAAATTTCTATGTGCAGCCTGCAGAAGAAGAGATGTGGCCACGTCAGGCCACCTAGAGTTGTGAAAGACTTAAAAAAATTCTTATGAAGCCGTTGCTTTTCAGGCTGGAATTTGCTTGCCCATAAAAAGAAAATACCCCATGTGTAGCTCCTGATAGTGGTGCGAAGAGACTGCAATATTCAGGAAAGAAAGAGATGTTACACAACAGCAGAGTATCTTTCTCCGGGTGGGATTTTGTTGCTGGTAGCAGTTTGGAAACCATGGAAAGCAGAAAAGACCTCTTTTCCCTCAAATATGAAAGAGATTTTTAAGACTGCATCTGACCGAGATCATATGTTGTTGTCCTTTGTGCAAATTAGGTAAAGTGGGAGGTACTGGAAGGAGAAAAACGGGGTTTTTGCTTTAATTTCTTATTATTTCTTTTTACTTTTAATCCTGTTAGTAATAAACTTCTTTATATTCTCTAAGTTTGTGCCTGCTTTCCCTACTTCTAATTCTTGTCTCACAAAAGGTTAAAAGATGTGAACAAAACCATCACACTTAATTTGGTGTTTCTGTCCAGTTAAGAGCTAAACCCGCTACACCTACCTTTACCCAATCCTTTGGTTAAATTAATATGTGAGCAGGAGACTGCTCTGAATCAGCAGCAGCTCATTTTAAGGAGGAAGGGAAGGTTGGAGGTTTTTTTAATTAATACCCACACTGTTTTTCAGCTGTATATAAGACAGCAGGTCAAAGAAATAGCCTTTGCAGATGGAGAGAACATGAGGAGACTCCTGTCAAGAACTCCAGCTTTAAGGACAGCCTTGTCCCTAAGGAGGGACAGCAAGTTGTCTATTTGTAGTGTAGGTCTACTGCAAAAACTCCATAGTGGCCTACTAGCAAAGACTCCACATCCAGGCTTTTAGGCAGTCCTGATCTTCAGGCTTAGCCTGGACCACACAGCTTCAGCTCTGGGAGAAAACTTGCATGCTGATCTGCACTGAACTGCATGGAGCTGGTGCTCTGGTGGCCTGAGCGTTGTCCTCCCAGGAGGGGAATCAGCCACAAGGACCCAGCTGGAACAGACCTGAGCCAGGTCCTGAATTTTGTTTTAAGCATGGTTACTTCCTTATCCTTCCAAGTGTGAAGCTGTTCCTGGTGAAGACAGCAGCCTTTCAGGAGAAGCTAGTAAATGATAGCTAGACACTTCCTGTCCTAACATGTTGCTTGACCCAAGAGTGAGTAAACACTGAATCAGGGCTCACAGCAAGCCAACTGGCAAAGGCATCGCTGGCACTGTGTGCAGAGCTGTGTTTATAGAAGAGGGAGAAACATGAGAGCAGGAGAAGTAAGAGGATTGCTAAACTTAGCTCGAGATGTCCATTTAACCCATGTAGGAAAGTACATTTTATCCTTCTGAGATGGGAAGGCAATAATTTGAGTTGTGATAGTTTCGGTAACCTGGATAGACACACAGATTTTACTACTGGATCAGCAGTCTGCACTGATCAGCCAGCACTGTGCACTCACACCCCATAGCTTATTATAAGGAGTTACAATAATTACAAGGAATTATAAAGCCTTGGAGGGACTTTTGATAGAGGTGGTAATAAATAAAAAGGAGGTCCCTCAGAAGCTGGCATCTCTCAGGATGTGGTACTCTTCACTTTGCAAATGCTACATGAGATGTGATGCTTTCTTTTTTTCTCCCATGTCTTTTTCTCTCAGTTTCCACTGACAATAACAAAAAGTTTTAATTGAAAGAAATTGCAGTGCTGGGGTAGATGAAATCCACATAAAAGGTCTTTACACCACTTCGGCACTTGCTTAACCCAGCACTTTAGTGACATTTGAGCGCACTTTGAGAAGTCTTGCTTGGTGTCCATGGAAGTAATTTCCAGCTCAGAAAGGTCTGTGCAGCACTTAGATTGTATTAACGCTCCCAGAGCAGGGCCAAAGCGGCACGTGGCAGGAAGAACATCTGCCCTGCTCACACACCACAGCAAGGTGAAGACTCCTGCGGCATGCACAGGAAGGTGATGCACCTCACGGCACCCCGAGCGCCGTGCTGAGGCTGGGACAAGAGCTGCCCTGTGCCCCTGGTGTGCAGTGCCCCAAGCCCAGCTGCTGTGCAGTTCCTATAGCTTTCTTCTTGTTTCAAGCTCAGCTGCGTTCGGCCATCCAGGCTAACAGTCCATCACAGGCTAAGCATCTGTGATAATCCCACTGCACGCCCTTTGAATTTTGTTATTTTTAGCTCTCTCTGTAATGAAGAAAAATATGCCTGCTTTTCTTCCATTAGAAATAACTTATCTCTTCATCCGAAAAAAAAATCCATCACAGCTATTGAAACTGTTTCCCAGCTGTTACACATTTAACCTGCACGGCCCTCATTTTCTAGCAGGTACCTCAACAGCATAACTGTAAACATTACAAATATCTGCATTGTGACTGCTTTTTGCAAGGATAGTCCTTCGCCTTTGCAGTCAACAGAAGCATTTCACCAAGCAGATCTTGGATCATGGTGGGACTCTGATCCTTCCCTGGGATTTTTTGAGGTCATCATACACTATTCCAGACACAGCTACAAAATCAGCCATGTCCCATACTTGTTAACTGCAAAGGACAAAGATGACTGCCCTGACTAAGCATGGAACTAGGCAGCCTGTACACTTTCTGTCAGGAATCTGGGGATGGGACTTTACAAGGAAACCATTACTGTCCAAAGATTGTCTTGCAAAAATTATGGATTCTGTCAAGACAAACTAGACATCTTCCATCCTCCATCTTCCAATCTTTGGGGTTGTCAGTTGAAGATTTTTCACATTTGTAGAAGTGCACAATCTCACCTCCCATGGCATTATCAGAACTGGGCTGTCATCTTATATCTTAAGTTTAAAACAGATAACAATGGTGGCAAATTCCAAAAATAAAAAGTGAGAAACTAACTAAAGGGGACACTGTAGAAGTCTAGAAATTAAGGGAACTTATGTGTGTTACTCAAACATTGATACCCAGATAGCCATGGAGCCAACCAAGGGTTGTTACAGCTGGAGAAGAGGGCCCTACGGAGGCAGGGCAACACTTCCCTGAGACAAGTGTCCTTGTTCTGGCTCCTGGAGATAAGCACAACACCATGCAGCAGAGGTGCAGGAATGAGGCTGAGAAGCAGGCAGGAATGGACTGCAAGAGCGGATCAAGAACACCTAAGAGCCCCAGAGGTCCCAAACCATTTCCAGAAATGTCTGGAAGAAGGGGCTGCCCATGATAACTCATTTGTACAGAAAGTGAGAAAGTTAGCTCCAGGGCACAGAAATTTTGCTATAAAAAGGTACCTCCAGAAAGCCTGGGCACAGGTGTGCCCCAGGACCCTAAACTTCCTGTCAGCTGAATTGAAGGTAGAGCCAGGACCACTGATCTCCCTTTTTTCCTTTCTTCCTTTCTTTCTCTCCCTCCCTCTTTAATCCATCTTTCTCTCTCCCTCCGTTTTCACACTACCCTTTGTTCAAAACCCACTGCCTTGTGCTTATATAGGAGGTCAGGGACTATAAAATAGCTATTTCCATGTCACATGTGCAATTTACTAATAAAAGTTTGTAAGCTTTTGCAGATATTCTGACTTTTGCTGTGCCTTTCAACCACAAGCATCCACAAATCTTGGGTGTGCATTTCCCATTAAGGTTGGAACACCACAAACACACAAAAAAAACCCCTATGGGACGATGTGGGGAGGAATTTTAGGGGATTTTTGGCTTGCTTTGGTTTTGTCACTGACTCAAATTGAAATTCAGTTAGGACTGAACTGTAGCATGACACAATGACTTCTGTGGTAATCACACAGATCAGCATTGCTGTTGTAATGGAGATCATCACACACTGACAATTCATTAATACTGGGAAATTTAAGAATTTCACAATAGGTCACATGTCACAGGCAGTACTCTTGGCAAAAACAGTGATGATAAATTTAGCTGAACTTTTACACCAGACTTTGGTATGTGAGTAAGGCATTATATCTACTAGACAGTAGAAGAAAAGAGTAATTTGTGGCAAAAGTTTAAGAAATATTGACAGATAGCAGTGGTCAACAAAAACAGTTATTCAAACCTGAGTGTTGTGTACCATTTGGTACACATGCATTTGAGTGGATGGATGGATGGATGGATGGATGGATGGATGGATGGATGGATGATTTCTAATGCCAATTTTTCACAAGTACCTCCAGAAAAAGAACGTTCACACAGAGACTGCTTACCTGGCTTGGAAGACTCTCCCAAATGCTCCTTCCCCAATATCTCTCACATATTCAATATTGTTCCTGGGATACTCCAGGCTAAGCAGTTTTGGATTGAGGAGAAGGGGCATGCGCTGGTACATTGGGTTGGGGTGCAGCCGGTCCAGGAGCAGCTCGGAGGGTAGAGTGGTGAGAGTTGGTGTCTCCGACTCTCTGAAACAACAGAGCGATTTTCGGTCAGTGTGTGCACAGCCCCCAGCCAGGAGATAACAGGCTACATCTCCTCCTGGGCTTGTTTCTTTCAGGATGGAAAAGGAAGGTGCAGCAGCGCTATTGAAAGAGCCTTGCAGCAAGGTGTCATGCCATGTCCCCAGTCACCAGGCCACCTTCTGCTCTGGCACAGGAGTTCAGCAGAACTTGCACTGGGCTGCCACAGGCAAAGGGAGGGCTGCTGTCCCCTACCAGGGGTTCACAGGACTTTGCTCTCAGAAACAAGAAACCTCTTTTTTCAAAGCAGCATTTCTTGCACTGAGTCGAGTTCCAAGCTTTACCTTTTTTTGTTTTTCCACTGTTTTCGGTGACGGCAGCAAACCAGGGTGACAATGCCGAAGATCACGACCAGAGCAAAGCTGGAGATGATCGAGATGATAACGGTCATGGAGTACGTAGGGGAAAATGGAGGAGGAGGGGGAATATTTAGGGTCTCTCCATTTGGTTTTCTTGTTCCTAGTGATAACAATGCTGTAATGCAAATAAAATCAGAGGGTTATGCCTCTGCTAGTTTATAGAGCTTTCCCTAAGAGGAATTTACAGAGCTAGCCTGTTGTCCTGGGAATAACTGACATTACAGATACAACCATATGACCACATGAGAGGACCATACTAGGGAAGCTTGGTTTGCAGGAAGCAAAACCCATTTGTGCTTGCCACATGTGAAAATCCAAGATCTGGTGAAGACCAATATATTGTTCCTATTAAGCTGGGAACACAGTTTTGGTATAGAATATTTGCAAGAGTTACAGATGGGAGGTCACATCTGATAGTCTCAACAGTATTCAAATATAGTAATGTCTGCAGTGGGAAAGATCAATGGTGTACAATGTAAACCACAATGTATCATGTGTCCTAAAAGGAATCTGCAGGGAGGAGTGTAAGACCACGTAAGTACAGAGTGATACTTTCCTGAAATATCCTCTTGGCCCGAACAATTTGCATCTCAGTGTCTTTATGAGGCAAATATGAAAAACTAGTTTCAAACACACTTGGCTGTATTATTAGGGGAAAAAAAATCACATAACTACCTGCTGAGTACTTTCTGAGACATTCTAGAGAATGCTACCTTCTGCATGCAATGACTGAGAACAGAAAGAAATTTAAACTCTTCTTCTTAATTGCCAGCTAAACTGAAAATTACTTGTGTTCACTTATGTCCATGGAACCCCTGTTCTCCTTGCAGGAAGTTTCCAAGTGCAGTCTTATGTCCAAGCACTGAGATCCAGAAACTGGGAATCTTGGATGAAAAATCTTTCAAAAATTGGTCTGTTCTTTGAACAAGAAATAACAGGAAGACTTAATTTCAGCATCAAAGAACAAAGATGTGTCCATATCTTTTAGGCTTACTTTCAGTTAAAACTGGGGGGGTTTTATTCCCACTTTATTTATTATCATTTTATTTATTATTTTAGCAGTCACCCTACACTAAACAATTTTGGAAAACAACCTGAAACCCCACCTTCTAAACAGTGTGACAAATTCATTTTTCAGAATACCACAGGAAATTTCACTTCATCCTTTGGCATTTATATAACCTAGGGCAAGTTGCTCGATTTGCCTGTCTTCATTTTCCCCTCTTCAAGTGGCACATTACACCTTCTGGTTAAAGATGCTGAGTGAATCTATGAGAAGACCCAGAACTAGCTGAATCCAGAACAGAACAGATTGGTGTACACAGGATGCAAACACCTCGCATGGCCACAAAACCACCACAGTGGCAGAAATTATAAACTACAGTTTCCTACCATCTCCACAGGGAGAGACGCTGCAGTATTCCCAGGTCACAGCTGGATCCTTTGTGTAGCACCAGGGACGCTCATTCTCACCTCCTGGATTGCGGCAGTAATTCTCAGCATCAGACAGCTCAGGGAAAACCTGAGGAGTCCTCCTGTGCAAGTGGGGAGCCTTGGGGGAGGAAGCAAATTGTATTAGTGTTTCAGCATAATTTTCCCTGCTATTATTAGTAAAACAAAATGAAAAAACACCCAAAAGAGTGAAGCAAGACAGACCCTTTCTTGAAACAGGTTTTCAGTCTCCTGCCAAAATGACAGAGAATGCATCTTGACGCAGGAAGCGGAACTTACAGATAGATATATGATGAGGTTCTAAAACACCAGTGAGCTCAAGAATGAAGGCAACCTGTTCCCTGCTCATCCCTTTCACTAAGACTGGGCTGCCTGACTCAGGGAAACTCCTTGGAAAAGCAGACCTCGAGCATAGCTCTGCATTTGGTGGATCTCACACTCATGCACACCTGGTCACTCCACTTCTGGCAGGGAATCCCAGATGCTGTGACATTGGCTGTGCCTTGGTAAAACTGTCCATTGCCACTGTAGCAAGTCCCTGGGAGGGGAAAAAAAAAACATGGGGTCAAGGCATTTCAGACCATGTCTTGCAGCAGAGAGTCACAAGAATAAAGCTGATGTCATTACATGAGAGCATCTGACAGCATCAGATTTGAAGCACACAGAAGGACTAGACAACACAGGCAGGGTAGCCTCCTCTTTACACTCTAATGGATTTTGCACTCAATGCATAGGATCAAATCTGGCAGAAGTTCACACAGGGCACTGAAGCTCTCTCAGACTGAGAAAACAGGCTATATGCCTGGGATGGTTGAGCTGCAACTACCTAGTTCACAGCACATCCATGCAGAAAGTGCAGGGCAGAACCACATTGAACCCACCCAAGCCAAACTAAGGCAGACAGCAAATTGCAGCACTGGTTCCATGATTCACAGCCTGCATTCTTACTGGGGCACTAACAGGAAGACACTCATGTTCCTCAGGTTGGTAGCAGGGAGCTGGGATTCATAAAGTTGCCCTCCTCCTTCTTCTGTACAGTGATTATCCTCTTTGAATTTGGAAATGGCCTATGGTTTTCAGCATGGATGGAAACCATACCCTGAAGCATGATCTGAACTATGATCTGAAGGAATGGTGTCAGTATAAAACACTATTCTTTATAATGAAGATAGTGTAGTCACTTTGCATACACAGGGCTTGTTTCAGCTGCAGAAAAATTAGGCAGAAAATCTTGAGAAGATTTTACTACAGGAATGTGCATAAATGTCCTCATAGGACATATGTCCTCACATGCACCTGTCCTCTTGGGAGAGTTTAATGCATGCTGGCATAATCTAGGAAGCAGAACGACAGCAGAGGAGATGCAGCCTTACGCATTTCAGTACATAGTAGCTAATCTTCTGTACATTCAGCTGAGCCAAGGCTAACATTCTGATTGATGCATACATTAGGGTCCACTGAATTGTTAGCCTTGGTAGACAAATTAACAAACGAGCAAATACTTTTGTCATAATTTTATTTTATATTATGTGCATAACCTTGCAGCTCAGGAAAAAGGAAGAACAAGAGGAAACACAATGTGTTTAAAATTATGATTTTTTTTAAGAAAATATTATTCATCTTCTTGAAAGTTTTGCTAAGGGTTTACCCAAACTTGACACAAGGCTATGTGTCTGCAGATTGTATTCCTTGTCATGTAGGAGGACCATAGCCAACACACTATCATGACTATCTGCTGTTTTCTTCTTGCATCACCCACTGCACTCAGAATTGCAGTTATATATTGTGATAGACTCAGCTTACTGAAGTTTCACCAGGTAGCAGACACTACACTTGAGTAGGTAGAAACACTGCCTTTAAAGTGTTAACTCCAGGCAAGTGAGCTTAAACAAAGGATCTAGTTCCTGTAGCCCTGAGGCATCCAAACACTGCAGTAGAGGAATGATGTGGACTTTATGTAAACATTTAAACCCATCACAAATGCGAAGTAGAATACTCTAATGTGGATTTCTTTGACTGATACGTAAACACCATTTATGAATCACATCTGCAACAAGATAGCAGCCCCCATATGACCAGCACCTGTAGCTCTACAGAGGTGTAATGTTTTGTTAAGGTGTCCTGGAACATACTTGTGTGCCTGAGACCAGCAGTTTGTTTCACATTCAAAGGCAGGGAAAGCAATGCCTGAAACATGACTCGTGACACAGCTAGTAATAAACATGGAAAAGACTTCTGCACAGATCTGAAATAAATGTCAGTGGGGCACCTTGCGAGATCAATGTTGAGAGCTTTAGGGGCAAGAGCAACACTTAGAAAGAACCTCTGAATCCTTCATACTCTGGAAATGCAGATGTGTTCTTAGACTGTCTTGCTACAAAGAGGACAGAGGGAATAACATAGCTGGTCCATCTGGGCATTAATGAATAATTTGATAGCAAGCTAGAAAACAGTTGAGTTCATGCTCAACAAACCCTTGTGCACACAACAGTGGCTCTAAAGTAAAAAAGAGGGGGCAATATTACTAAAATGTTACTGTTATATTTTCCTGGTTCATGACTGAATATTGCATATCTGTGCAATGCCACTCTGGGAAAATGCTGTGGAAGCTGAACAAAAAAGGTCATGTATGCACAGGAGACAGAGGATATGTCCTGAAACGTCTGTGTGGAGGCTGAAGCCATCCCGTGAACGCTCCATGCATATGCAGACACCCCTCTCTTGTGGTCCCTCCACCAGGGCAGGGATGGCTGCACTTGCAGGCTGTAGGCACTGGTCCCACAGGGTGCTGAAGCCCATGTATGCATCACCGGGCACCTAGGGCTTGGGTTGCCAGGTAGAGCCAAGGTCTTTCCATGAAAGAATATTCCCCAAAATTCTTGATTTCACTTTGGTTTGTTTTTTTTTTTTATTTTCCCTCTCTCTTTATGCAGGAGGTGCCTGTCACTGCCAAATCTGCAGACCTCACCTGCTTAGACAAATGGCAGGAGAAAGATTCTTCCTTTTTCCAGTGAGGCAAGTTCAGTGGCTGAGCTTGAAACTGCAGTTGCATGTGAGTGGAAGGGTTGGGTGTGCATGCTGCAGCCAGGACCAGCAGCGGGGCGGGAGCCTGACAGAAGTCCAGGCAGCACCGCAGGGGGTGTCTGCGTCTCACCACTGGCCATGGGAGGGTCATACAAGAAACAGCCAGGCTTCAGAGGTGATTTGAGGAGAATGCTGGGAGGTTAAGGTCTTGCAAAGCCAGCCTGACATAGGTAACCATGTCACTAACATATAAGGCTGGGATGACCTCAGTATCAGAAATACAAATATGGGCAGAGCAGAGCTAGAAGCAATGCGTAGAAAGAAAAGGAAGCAGCTGGAGGGAAGGGTACCACCTGAAAGCACCATGCCTCTCTCATAAAAAGTTACCAGCCTATGGTCTCCCCAACCTCTGAAGAGCTGGAAATGTGTTTCCCCATGCCTTGGATGTGAAAACCCAGACATTACCCAGCAATAACCTGAATTCATACAGCCAGGACAAGTAGCAAACACAAAAATACTGTGCAAATGGCAGCTTCAATGAAGAATATCATGTCCACATCTAAAAATATACAGTCTGGAGCAGTCTACTTACTGGTTATGTTCTCCTTCTTAAAATCTGTAAAAAGACAAGACAAGATGTAAGGAGGGATTGTCCAGGGTGCAATATTACTGGATGCTTACTTAGAAGCACGTTACAGGAAAAAGTTCCCTCCCTAGCAGTGCTTAAACAGCTTTTTTCTTTGCAAAGGCACCTGAGTGCCAATTTGCTATCATTAGGACCATTTTTTGAGATTGTTATGATCTTCTCAATAAAGATCCAGGCTTTGTTTACTTGAGGGATTTTTCCCACACCCCAGTTGGACGAGAGAGGCCAACAGCCAAAGCATCTGTCACAATTCCTTGCACAGGTGCTGACAGGACGCTACACACCATTGGCTTTTACTTTAGTTGTAAATTACAGATCCTATCTTTCCCCTCTCCCTTACCAAGAACACAGCTCTCTGGACAATCAGCAGCCTGTACCACCTTACCAAAGAAAGGGATGCGGGTGCAGGAGTTGGGATTCTGGTGCAGGCTGGGCAGCCTATTGCATTCAGGAAGAGTGAGCAGCATCAGCCCTGGCTTGTAAATCCCCTTCTGAGAGTTCTCCTCCATTGAGAGCCATTCCTTAAAGCAGTAGAGATCCTTTACAGCAAGGCAATTCTCTCTACATTGTTTTGCAAAAAACAGTGAAATAAAGCTGTCAATGGCTTGATAAAAATAGCTGCACTTAGCAGTGATGTGCAGGGGTTATGCAAGCTGATAGATATCCATTAATGGGGTGACACTTCTTTAAAGCCAGTCTGTCTGGCTCACAAACCATAAAGGAAACTGTATGAAATGCAACAGCTTCCTTTAGGAAACATACAAAGCTATATTTTTAATGAAGCAGGGTTATGCTCAAAACACAACACACACCAATCTGTGAGGAGTTCATTCCTATGTTTTTCTACAGATTTTTTGACATCTTCTACTAATAAACACCATAGAATCACAGAATGGTTTGTGTTGGAAGAGACATCAAAGATCACCTAGTCCCAACCCCCTGCCATGGACAGGGGCACATTCCACTGGACCGTATTGCTCAAAGCCCCATCCAACCTGGCCTTGGGCACTTCCAGGGATGAGGCATACACAGCTTCCCTGGGCAACCTGTGCCAGTGTCTCACCACCCTCACAGTAAAGAATTTCTTCCTATTATCTAACCTAAACCTACTCTCTTTCAGTTTGAAGACATTCCCCCTTGTCTTGTCACCACATGCTCTTACACTGCACATAGTAAATAGTCTCTCTCTCATTTCTGGAGTTAGAATTTTTCAGTGTATTCTAAAAATCTCACTTGGCGTCTCTAAATTGCACACTGAAGTGTCATCTACTAAAAGCAAGAGGTGAGCTGCAATTCTTAATCTTCTTATATTAAATATTTGTATATGCTTTTAATCTCATTGAATCACTAATACAATTTTAAAATTTTTTCTACAGGCAGTTTTAAATCCCTTTTTTCTCTGTAGCCATCTGCAATAAAAGCTTTACAGTGCCTGGTAAAAAAGTTACCTGTCTCTCACCTAATGTATTACCTCCATAACAATGTGAAACATTCACTGACAAGAAGTACTTTGGACGTTTAAATGGGTCTTATATGAGAAATTGTTTGAGAAGAAGGGCAAGGCAGAAATACCTGCACTAGAAAAAAAATTAAAAAGAGAAAAAAGGAAACACACCATACTGAGAAGTTTGTGGATTTGTTGTATTGGTCAGTTTATCCGTGATTTGCTTATTTATTTAGCAATTCTTGAGAGCCTGAGTTACAAAACCAGCTTTGAGGTCATGTGCAGAGATTACTTTTGCACAGCTCAGCTGAAGTCTTTCACAGATCCACAACTTTTCCAACCATCACACGATGCAGAAAGAGAAAGGAACTTCTGGGCTCTGTGGTGAAGGATTCAGCCCAATTCACCACCTGGTGGGCTGATGCAATCTCTTCACTTATACAACGGTTTTGGCAAGAGCAGATGGGCATGAGTTTCAGCAATGACTAACAATCATGCAAACCCTCTAAAGCACCTGAAGGATGGAGGTCATTGGGAATTCTACCAGAGCAACAGCTTTTCTGCAACAGTAATGGTTGCCCTTCAAGTCAGTAGGCTGAAGTCATCAATGCCCAGATGCTCTGTGCTTGATTTTAGCCAGTCCTAGTTTATTCCTTCCTCCCTTCCATGGAAGCCAGAATGCAGGCAGATGGCAAATTTCTCTTTTTTATGTTAAACAACATGTGGAACAGAAATGACCTTGTGAAGTAAAGAAATACTTAGATAGGGAAATGAGAAAAAGTTGCATTTGAATCACTGGCTGAGACATGGGAGATCTGGACTGAATTAGGTCTGTTCGTTCCTGGAGTCTGAGCATCCTTAAATAAGCCCTTTAGTCGGTGTTCAATTGCAAAACGCAAAAGACCATTCTTCTGCAATGCTGTCTGCTCCAGGGTTAAAGGAAGGTTATCTGCACCCTGGAAGAATGGTAAGGCAGCCAGAAGCAGGGATGGTCAGTCACCTCTAGCTGGGTTCATACCATTGTTGTAACACTTGATGCTGAGCAGCGAGAGCTTGCTGAGGTCATATGCAAAGATTACTTCAGATTATTATTAGAAATGTTATGTCATGTAAATGACAGATGGACAGAGAACAGTAATGGCAGAAGACAGCAAGTGTGCCAGTAGTGTTTCCAGGGACCACAAGAGACTATTTAAGAGGGGGTGGGGACACACAGACCCAAACAAAGATAGACTTTCCCCAACACAAGATTGCTCCCTGCAGCCTGATCACTTCCTATCAGCAGTGATTGAAACAGAAATAGAGGGCGTTCCTTTTGCTATTGCAATAGCAGCCAGTGGCAAAAGGCAGATGTAATCAAGGATGATGAGATATCACTTTCCCTTAAGAACTCTCATTTTAATCAATTTGCATCTAAATTTACATTAATGAAACTTCTCCCATGTGGCTTTCTTCTGTTTCATTTCAACTTGTTTTACTCCCTGATTAATTTTATATATAACTGACTCAGCATGTCAGTTGTTATTCTTGCTAGCTAGCTTCCAAACCAAATGAACATTAAAAAAAACTACACAGAAAAAGAAAAATTGGTGCAGAGAATAAATAATGAGACAATTAATATGTCCCTCAAAAACTGGGAGAACTCTCTCACATTGAGAGAGTTAAACTCTTACTCATAGAGTATTTCAGCAGAAAACTTGCGTAGTCTAGCCAGTTTCTGCAGAAAGCTACAAAGTTGTCAGTGAAAAGCAGTTAAGATAATTGGAAAGTGACCAAGACCATGTGAGATGTGTTCAAGAGCCCCTAGACCTCTCTCAGCCATTAAGAAATATATATTAGATATCTGAGTTATCAAAAGGAGGATTGGGCTTTGGAAGAACTGCTGTCCAGCTGATGTGCTCTGAGGACAGGAATTGGGAAGGATACTATTCCAGGACTTTTGTTATGAAGAAAGCTGCAATAAAATCGGCAGGGAGGAGGGAGAAGTAATTAATAAAAGCCAACAGGCAAGTCCATTAACAATTAGACATATTTGCAAATGCTGTAATTGTTAGGTCAGGTGCATCAAGGTCAAGTGCATGTTTATGTTGATTTACATAATTCTGACTTTAGACATGCCCCAGAAGTACAGATCTTCAGTCAAATCACTGTGAGTTCAAGTCCTGCAGGGCCACTCGTGAGCAGGGGTAAATGAAGCAAGGCCCAGATCTAACTGAAATGCCTTGTAGAGCACTGTGCAAAACCCTTAGCTGACTAATGTGCTGTGCATGTGTGGCTGAGATATAAATACTGTCATACATCTTGGAAAAAAGCCGAGAGATCATGTATTTAAGGGCACAATGACAAAGACTAGAACAATGAGGTGGCATGGAGAAGCCCACCAGCAAAAAACAAATTTTAGTACTTGGCTGCATGATTATATCTGGATACTTGCACATAAATGTCTTTTTTAGGATATATGCCACCACTGAGTCGATGGTGGAATACTAGGCAGCATGGGTACCAAATAGAAAACTTAATGTATAGTCAATATTCACACCAAGATTTTCCTCTGTGCCTTTGTTTCAGAGATATTAAAGGAGGAGCAACCAACAAGGTCCAGATTACAAAATCAACATGCTGCTGATTGTCCTAAAAAGCCCCTACATAACTGGAGAAATGATTGCCATTAGACATCTGGCCCAAGTCCAGCTAGCAGTGTGCTTGCCACATCTGTAGAAAAGATTTGTATTTTATTTGAGACACTAGGGTTGGGGCTACTCTTTCAGTAAGCACAGATCTGAATATTGTTTTTAAATGTGTTTCAAGGAAGACGAGAACAAAGCACTGCACTTTAGGCAGGGTTGTTAGCTGCCCAAATGTGAAATGGGTAATGACTAGTCTTCCAGGGCCTGAACATGTCAGGAAAAAAGAAGGTTTCACCCTGATAGAGGTATGTGGGGCTGTCCTTTGCAAAGCACACCAAGCAATCATAATTCCACTGTAGTTAAAAAGAACAAAACCTAGACTGGACAGAAGAGCAAAAGCTATGTGCACAGCTTGGGAAGGTCTGCTCTATTCTAGTCAGAAAATCTGGGGAAGATGTAAAATCTCACTGAAAAGAGGAAGGAAAGAAACTTGCCTCCACGACTGTGGTGGGAGGACAAAGAACGAGGGAAAGACAGCTCAGGAGGTTGCATAGGGAGGGAGCAGTGTCTCTGTCACTGGGATGTGTTTACAAATACCTGTCAACAGTAGATTAGCTATAGTGAGAGATGCTTTGGACTCCTCAGGGTCCCTGTCAGCCCAATTTCAATGCACATTTCTCTGCATATAGAAGGATACAGTAACTGCACTGGAGTTTTGGTTTAGCAGGTACAATTACCCAGGCAATGTCTCTGGTCTCATCATTTTTGTCACATTTTTGTCATAGCAGGAAGTGCTAAACCACTGGTGTATTGCCTCGGCCAGATTTGTTGCTTCTTCTGGAGCCACATTTAGTCAAAATTCCAAAGAAACAATTATTTTTTTGTGGTAATAGTACATACATACTGGCCTATTAAGATTTAACAGATAACAATATGCTAATTATTTCTTACTTATTATTCTTACTTATGTCATTCAAATGGATATTTCTTTTCAACACTGTCCTCTAAATACCTCATATAACATAGAGGTCTGGACTTGGAATTCAGAACATACCCTATGAATGAGCACAGTGAGAGCTGAATCAGTCCATGTGTACAGAGGAGAGAGCAAAGGGAAAACCTGTGCAAACCTAGAGGGCACAGCTTCACTCAGCCTCACTTGCTACTGCAAGCCTAGACAGTCCCTCACTACTCTGCTGCCTACACATCCCCACAAAATGAAAGTGAAATATGAGCATTTTTTTCTTCATTTACCTGCACACTGGTTTTGGAGCTGGCCCAGCTCCCGAGGGATTGCACTCCTGGAAGATGTAGTTACACAGCAGAGACTCAGCAGCCGGTTGGCAGAATGAACTCACCATTTTCAGTTCAGTCCAGGCAGTGTGCACAAGCAGCTCTTGGGTCTCCTCTGGGTCAGCATACGAGGAGTTGAAGAAAACAAGAGCATTCTTCGCCAAGATAGCACTACACACCTCACCTCTGTACGTGCTGCAGTAACCTGCATCACCCTTGTACAGCTTGCTGTCGAGGACAAGAGCACACACACAGAGTAAGCTCACAGCCCTAAACAGCTGCACGAGCACAATGGCTCTGTTTCTGAATGAAGTGGCATGTGTAAGGCTAACAGAGGGCAGAGGAGATTGTAGATGTTTATAACCACTAAAACCAGCTAATATAACCAAAGAACAACACTTCTGCAAGGTACCCTGGTGTCAGCCCTGGTGAGCTCCAGGGATAAGGCTCTGACCAAGTGTTGTTAACATTATAAGTGGACAAAAGACTAAGTGATCACATAGAACCATGACCTAGCGTGGCCCCCATCCTGTCCCTAGGCTCTAATGGGAAAATATTTTACTTTCCTGCTTCCCTGCAGTAGGGATCAGCCATGCTGCTTGCTGCAGTCCTGTGATAACTACGGATTTTTCGCTCTGTTGTCTAACATGAGTTAGAGTTTAATTTAAGATAGACTCAGTGAGCAGGAGCCAGGTAAATTCAACCCATCATGTGCCAGGGAGTTTTTCACAAGATCAGACCAAGCCCCTGCCTGCCCTTCCTCAGCTGCTGCACCACTCCTGACCCCGCCCCTCTTCCACACGTTTAGCTGGGGGACTCAGAGACAAGAAAGGCACAAGCCTCTGTGTTTTTCTTCCTGGTGTTTCCCTGAAAGGTGCATGTTCTCTCTTCACCACACCTCCCACTTTGCAAAGTCCTGCCACATACATGGAGACAGAGCCATGTAGGAGCAATAAAAATCATAATGGGGTCATCTTCTTTGAGGGCCATTTATTTATCTTTCCTATGTTTTTTGCATCTAGAAGGAGATGTCTCCCCACCTCCCTCCCACCCTTCTTCTCCATGGCCATCAAAAGGGAGCAGCAGGGTAAGGGCAATGCACAGATCAGCCATGCTTCCTGTGGCTCCCACGGTCACCCAACAGCAGCAAGGTCTGCGGGTGAGGAGGTGCCCTCTGCCTAGGCAGCCCGTCGGATGCAGTGTCCTTGGTATGGGAGGCAAAGCTGGGAAAACAGGCTCCCTGTGTGTGGGGGATGGCCAAATCAGGGCAGGGAGGAGGGCTGGGTGCAGCTGTCCCCACTGCTCATTCGGTCAGTGTAACTGGGGTCAGGGAGTTCAATTCACAACATGCCAACCATTTGGAGCAGTCAACAGAGCTATTTGTATTTTTGCATTTTATTTCTTTCGCCTGTCCAAATAATCACCCATTGTTAACTCTGGGGTTTCTTGCTGTTTTTTCTTCAGAAAGCTAGAGGTATATGGACAAGGGATTACACAGGATGCTCACATTTCTGTTCTTCAGATGCTGCTCTCTGCAGATGACACTCCCTGGCCCTGTTTTAGCTGCTGTATTTTGGGCTCCCTCTGAATTTTTTTTTTAAATTCTTTTTTCTATGTCACATTGGATGAAAAATACATTGGAAGGCACCAATCCCTTGAAGTTTGCCAAAATGGCAGTGATGCTGGGACATGGCATCACCCCAGGCTCCATGGACACACCTTCAAGTGACACAAGAACCCGCCAGCATGCTGCACCAGTCTCACAGCCCATGACACCTCCCCAGCACACAGCAGGTTTCCCCAAAGCAATGCACTGAGCAGCATCCTTCTAGAACTGTTCTTGGCATGGCAGGGATCATGTTATTTACATTTTCCTGATGATTCCCATTGTGCTTAATCTGAAAGTTGCATCCTTCCTGCACCCCAGAGGCAAAAGCAGGGACAGGTATGCATGGGGTAGCTGTGCTGCTGACTTCAGGGGGCTGCAGAGGCAGCCTGAGAAGAGCCACCTGTGCTAACATTATGTTTTCTTGCTTTTCTAAAATATGCAAGGAGACACAGACCGAGTTGCAATGGAGAAGTAGCAACAACGTGTTTCTCACAATGACTTGTCACAGAAAGTGAACGTCTTGCAACAAATGTTAAGACCATTTGTGGGACAGAAGGGCTGAACACTCAATCTGCGTTCCCATGTCATACCTGCACTGGTGCAGGTGTAAGGCGTAAGTCTGCCATCATCACTGGTTGGTCACTTAATCACTTACAAATTTCCTGAACCAATCCTGCAAGCTCCTGTGATGGAGGCGACAGCTTTTGCAGGGAGTCTGTGTCAGCAGAGTGGCAAAGCCATTTGCTCAGACTTTCCCAGGCTCTGCTCTTTTCTCTGGTGGCCAGAAGTTCCCAGTCCATCTCCCAGGCTAACACTCTCATTTTCCTTCCAGGCTGATCTGCCAGTGCAGCATGTAGAAATATGGTAGGATTCTAAACAGAAAAAGCCAGCTAAATTCTTCAGTACTCCAAAAATTACTACACAGAAGTGTGTAGAGATACAGCTAGAGAGCCAAAGCGGGAGCACTGTTAAACTCATGTCAGAAGCAGATACACCAACGCTGCTAGGCCACAAACCGTGGCAGGCAGTAAGGCCTACCACAAAGTAGTTAGCATGAGTAGAAGGCATGCTTGGTATGTACCTGTGCTCGGTAGTGCTAAGTCGTAGTTTTGCAATGTTATTAAGAAACATAGATGTGGTTGTTATAGTGATTGCTGCTTATATAAGGATTTATATAAGAACCTATTTTTAGTAACTGCTGAAAAGGTATAAATACTCAGCTCTGTATCAATAAAATCGGCTTATTGCACCCAAGCAATCTGCCCCATCTCTTCATTCGCCGACCGTCATTTCTCATCACATGTAAGTGGTTTTACTCATCCATAACTCTGCTTGGAACAAATATAAACTTCTCTTGCCCTAATCTGTTGAGCACCAAATCAAATTGCATTTATTAACCATGAACAAGTAGGATTTTAACTTGCAGTTAAGCTTTGCTGTGAAAATTTATCAGGTCAAGTGAAACTGTGGATCTGTAACCAAATAGAATTTACTTCAGACTATTCTCCCCACTACCATATTTCAAACACCCTTACTGCTGGCTTGACTGAAAACCATCCTTATCTACCCAAGCTCAGTCTCCAATTATGCCTCTGTAAAAGAGCTCAGTGATCCCTTTGGGTGAACATCATCTGCACAATTGGCATCCAGAAACCCTACCCCTTCATTTAAGCCAAATTAACCAAACCCCTTGGTTCATCATTCTTCTTCTCCCTGGCCCAGAAAGAACCTCCACAAAACCACAGAAAGTAATTCTTACCTCCATTCTGCAAAGAAGAACCAGATCCAGGAATTGTGATGAACCAGAATAAAGAAGAAATGGAAAAGACATCAGTGACATTGTTCCCTCTGAGATGCATAAGTTAAGATTTCCATGCTAGGAAATGTGTCTGAGAACTGTAAACTGTCAGAAAAAAAATGCACCTATTTCTGTTCTTTTTTGTACCTTCTTGTGGGGAAGAAACATTGGGAAACACTGAACATTGTAAAGTGAGAGGAATGAGGAGGAGAAAGTGGATTGTTGATGGCAGTGCCAGCTGAAGTGGACTCTTCAGTGTGGGACCCTAAACCCACCCTTTCATCCTGATCCTTTGGGTCCTGCTAACCAGCAGGTAGCATCCTCTGTTTAAGACACATATACATCCTTTTCTTCAGGCAGCAGCTGTAACAGGTAGGAGAAGCCAGGGCTGGAGGTGCAGTGCTGGCACACAGCCCTGGCTTGCAGTGCCACTGGAACAGGGAGGAGGCACTGACCATCAGCCAAGGGCCAGGACACCTCTCTCCTGGGAGCCTTGTGAGCTGGGACAAGGCCAAGGCAGACTCCTGCTCAGGCCTAGGGGGTGTTCCCCCTAGTGAGTACGCACATCCTGGAGGAGTGCAACTTCTCCCACCAGCCCAAAGCACCTGTCTGTTCCACTCCATTTGTAGGACAGAGACTTGCCTGGGCTAAAAGCATAAGTGGGGATAGGAAATATAGCAAAACGTGCTGAGTATCTCATGGGGCAGAGTTTCCTGCTAGGTTTCAATGCCCAGTGTAAGAAAGGGCATGATTATTTTCTCAAGAAAGCAGAAGCTGAGGCACAGAGAGATGAACAGGTGCCTGCCTGGTCAAAAGCAGTACCAGAGCTACCATCCCATGGATTCCTCTTTCCTCTAACTAAATCCCCCTGCCTGTCCAAAGAGGGAAGGCACAAGCTGACACCTTTCTCTCTGTGTTCCAAATGCTGTTAGTTAGCTCTGACAGAGGTATTTCTCCTCTTTGGAAAATCCTTTTCATATTTGGGAGATGTCCTTGAGAGAAGAGAGAACTCCAGGCAAGGCAGGGTACTACTCTTACAGCAACCACCCTGCTTTCTGGATGCCAACCCCTTGTGAAGCTGAACTGCTTGAAGCTATTTTCACTTTGCTGTTAGATGATACCAACGCTGGGTCATGGCCGCAACTTCCTCCACATGGATGAACTTACCAAGTGTGCTTCTGGGACACAAAGTACAAGACAGCATCAAACACTCAGGAAATGACAGCTATGCCAGTCTCCAAAGTGTAAGAGTATATGAGGAAATAGCCTGGTGGAGGATGCACTTGTACTCAAATTTAGGCCCCTGCACACTATCAGCTCTCCAAGCCTTCCCCTCTTGCTCCAGAGTACTCCACATCCCTTTCCTCTTCCCCAGCAAGAAACGTTAAAAAAAATTAATGGCTTCTTCTTTCCCTGCATACCTGAAATGCTGATGGTTGCTGCTGCTTTTGCAGCTCCAAAAGTTTTGCTGTGCTTGTTTGTGGCAAGGCAAGTGAACAGGCCAGGTCGGGTGACATACACTTGCAGTCTGGAATCGACCACTCTGTCCTTGACACTTTCTGCTATAGACCCTGCAGAAACCTAAAAGAGTGAAAGCCCAGTGCAGTAATATTTCCAACAAAGAGGCAAACAAGCAAACCAAGGAAAAATCTAAGAGACATAGCCCCAAGCATTTAAATTAGCAGAGGAAGATGTGGCAAGGAGACAAAAGTGGCGGAGAGCTAAAGCTGCTGGCATTACTTTGGTGCTTTACTAGCAGCTGACTTCACACACAAAAATAAATGTTAAAAGATCTCTCCTATTTCACACTTCAGCAATACTTTGGCAATTAGGTTTCAGTTCAAGAGGGTCATAGTCACAATTTGGCTTATGTAATTGAGCTGGCTAATTACTACAGGGCTTCTTGTAGTAGATTGTTTGCCTCTTCATGCCTTAGCGAGGAAGGGCACAAGATGACTTTGTGAACATCCGCTATACAGAGGAAGAAAAGAAAATAGTTTGGAAGTCATTGATTCTGGATTAATATAACCACTGCCATACTCTCAAAGCAGTCATGAGCAAAGAAAATGCTCTAGCTCCAATACTTCAGCATGTATGTGATAGATTTTCTTATCTCGCAACTGGAAATATGGAAGCGGTTGCAAATATTAGGGCTAATTTTGGCCAGCTCTTTCCTCAGATCAGAAATTCCCAGTTAAATGAACTTGAATCCTGCTGATTTTGGCCAGTTGGGATTGATTTACAATCATGTCTTCCCTGCTGATATGGCATTCACTAAAGTAGGAGAGCATGGTACATTCAGACTCTATCTTGGAAAGGCAGTAGGAAGCAGAGCACTGCCTGCTCTAACCTTCACACTGATAGGAAGTATCAAATGGAATTCAAGTGAGATGTGTTGCCTGTGGATCCCATAGGTGTGACCTGACCTAAGGACATTGGAGATTGTCTCCCTGGATCCATCCCAGTAAATCACTCTACCTACACATCTAGCTAAGACAGAGGTTGGTAAAAATGTGCTTTCAATGATATCTTTAAGTGAAATGAAATGCCCAAAGATATTGACAACGATAATTGAAAAAGCAGGGAGGAATGTATTGGCGTTGTATCACATGTCTTGTCATCAGATTGGATTATCTATGACAAAAAAATGCTGAAAAGATTATATTTGTTTTGCCTCACTCAAGCTCAGCTTGGGGTTGTGGTGAGAGAATGTTCGTGGGAAGAAATCACTAAATAATCAGACCAGCACAGTGTGTAAGTACTGCACCAGGTATATCAGTCGCTGTGCAAAGGCAGGGACAGGGGATATTTTCGGCCCTGTAACATGAGGTCAGTTCAAGGGGGTGGGAGCTCCTGGGGTATTTTTTCACAGATTTCTCTTTTCTTACAGTGCTGCTCAAATTAAGTTTTAGAGTAGTTTTCTCTCTAGAAACGACTCAGCACTAAAATGGTGCAGGGACCTTCTCAGTGGGAAGGAGGAATTTCCTATGGGCCACCCCTGCCTTCCCGCATCTTGGTGGGATAGGTGGCTGCTTGCCCTGAGCAGCTTGTGCTAATCCAGTCTTCTCTCCCTGCTTGCTCCTCAGGCCTCAGGTGCACCACTTCTGGCAGCACCGGACTGTGCCTGCTGAGCACAGAGAACTGGGATTGTTCCTTCCAGCTTCGGACACAGGAGGAAGAGGTTGCTCAGGTAACTGCAAGCAGTACAAGCGGTATGTAGCTTGTGCAGTGGAAAATCACAGGTAGTGGTGCCTAGGACTTCCACACTGGCCAGCTATTGTTTTCTCTACTAGAAACCTCAAGATGTTCACTTGTGTTAATTGATTCCCTTTCCTTTTCAAGCACATTTCCTGAGATTTTGTTTCCAGAAGTTCTCTTTTTAGCCTTTAAAACATCACCTCAGCTACCAGGAAATTAGAGACCTCTTCACATCTTCACACCTGGCTCATTTATTCCTGGATGTGTGGAAAACTACATTATAAGGTCCACGATGCCCTGTGGTGCATAGTGGGAGGAAAATGAACTGTGTTTCTATTTAGCTAGGCCAGGCAGCTGCTGCACAGAGGAGTTTCCATCCTCCTCTTCCAGAGCAGCTCAGTAAGCTCAGCAGACTCCCATTCTTTGAGCCTCAGGACAATTACAGGTTGGTGTTCAGAGACCACAGGCATGCTGCATCTTCAAATGACTCACCACTGCTGTGAGCCAGCCCTCAGATTCACCATCCCCAGTCCACTGGCTTCCTGCTGACTTTCCCAGAGTCGGGCTCTCATAAAGGTTTCCTTACCATATTTAAAGTGAGGCAATCTGGAGCACTACCTTCCTGGGACTGGGAGGAATTCCAAGAATTCAGACAGGAATGGGGCAGAGCAGATATGACTGGTCAGGCAGTGGCCCCAAGCAGGGGCTGAGCATCATCTCATGCACCTCAGCTCCCTGTGGGACCCATGCATTGGGATCTAGGTAGAGCACAGATCTGTGCTCTGGAAATATGCTGCTCTTGCTAAGAACCTCAGACTCCTGCAAAAGGTTTAATTCCCAGGGGGAAAGAAGTCTTAAGTAAGCACCTGCAGTTGCCTCAAACTAAATATTGACAGAAACCACTGAGCACCCATGTGTCTCAGCGGAGGCTGGTCTGATCCCTTTGCTGCTCTGCCTAGCAACCTTAAGGGAATACAGAAAATTAGCCTTAATCAGACTGGAGGACACAATGAAGTATAGAGGAGGGAAGGAAGGCAAGACAGCCTGCAGAGTAACCATGGAGTCTTAATAACGTGTTTTAATGTACAGGAAGAGGAGATTTAAACCAGGATGGTGATAGCCCCCTGAAGTAAGAACCAAGGGGATTTATTGGTCCTTTTGGACAAGCAAGTCCACAGGAATGGTTAGGATCAGCCTGTGCTCAGAAGGACTTGGGGTTGACAGGGGGTCAGTGAGAAAGAGCAGAGGCAAATTGCCAGCCTGCAGTCAGCAGACACTCCACCTGCCTCCACAGCATCACGCCCTGGGGCTCACATCCTTAAAAAAGCTGTCAAAAGACTGGAGAGAGTATAAAACATGCTCACCATAAGCACAAGAAGACTAGAGGACACCCCTGGCAGGCTTGGGCTGCAGAGCTGCCATGACTGTGGTGCCCTGCTCACTCCCACACAGGCAATACTAGTTATCAAGCAGGTCTTCAGTTCAGTGAAGTGAAGGCATTGCCTACACACAGGCATGAAAGCCAGGCAAACTGGAAGCAAGTACCTATCTTAAGTGGCCAGGATCATTAGACCACAGAATCTTTCCTGTGAGATGCAGTAGATTTGCATCCCTTCATGCCTGCTACTGAAGAGGGTGTGCCTTTCTTAAGAACATGCTTCTGGCCAGGGAAAAATTGATGACGTATTTCACATCACCTAGGTCAGTCTAGGAAATTTCAGATCTATTCTCTTCCTCAAATATGCTGTTCATAGTGCTGTTTTGCAGGTATTTTACCTCAAGACAGTTTGCTCTATCTAACTCCTTGGTTTGTGTTACTTTGCCAAATTATCAATTTTGCCTTGTTATTGTTACCACATTATTAAAAAAGGAAGGGAAAGATAGCTGCAGAAATACACAATGAAGTCCTAGAAATTCTGGCTTGGAGGAAGGTTGAAAGGGCCTAAAGCACTCTTCCTCTTGGGCTTTCAGGTTAACAAATGAAGTCATACAGCACCCAGGAGAAGGGGGACAATGTTTCTTCAGAAGAGGAAACTGCAGCAGAGAGATGAGATGGACTCAACCAGATTGCACAACAAGCTACTAAGTTAGGAAGGAACAGAAACCACTGGTGCTGGCTACCAGCCCTGCTGTGCTTCCGGCTGATAGTCCTCCAGGGCCAAAAGCATGAAAAGAGGCACTTACAGCTTTCCCATTTTCCAGCCAGGTGACAGTAGGGACTGGAAGGCCTGTCGCCGTGCATCGCAACGTCACCATGGACCCAAAGGTGATGTTTTGGGATTCAGGAGCCTTCAAGATTCTGGCAAACACTGTAAGAGAAGACAAAGGTGCTAGTTGAATGGTCATGTAAACCTGAGGCTAGTGCTGACATGGGGGTGCTCCCTTCCCAGTGGGTCTTGATGTAAGTCACAGCTCCATGAATAAAAGCAGAGCATAGAACAGGCTTCCAGTGAGTGACAGTCTTGGGAGAGAGATGATGAGGAGAAAAAAAAGCATTCAGTGTAGTTACATTCTGCACCTTACAGACCAAAAGTTTACCTCTGGAAATTTCTGTGTCAAGTCCAAAGCCTCAGAGGAGGTAATGTGCAAGAAAACCAAGAGCAAACTCTTCAGCAGCATGCACATGGAACAGCTTACAGCAAATAAGCAGCAAGCTACCATGCTGCCCTGCCCAGGATGACCTCCTGCAAAACTTGTTCCAAACCATCAAGGAGGACCACCAGTGTGGGCATGTGCCATAAAGCTGAAGGGTCAGATAAACATCTCAGTCTGATTGCAGTGATTAGGGCTTGCCACAGAGTGCTGCAAACTGGCATTTTCCACACAACAACAAGCTGCCCTAAGGGGAGAGTGTCTAGCATCAAATATCAAGGTATGAGAGAATGGCTGGCAAAACTTTAGGAAAATGAGATTGCAGTGGGAAAGTAGATTTTTAAAGTGGCTTCTCATTTCTACTGCTCTTGCTCCTTTTGTGGCAATATGGTTACAGGGCACTTTGCAGATAAGCAAAATAAGCATTCTTCCCCCACACCCCCACACCCCCCCAAAGTCTTTTTTGTTGTTGCTCTTGGGTTTGTTTGGGTGGTTCTTTGTTGTTTTGCGGGGTGGCGGGTGTTTTTGTGAGAGGGCAGGGTTGTTGGCCGGAAATAACAACTGAAGTATTTTTGCTGAAAACTTGTTTTGATCCAGAAACACAACCTTGGCGGTCTCCACAAGCTGCTGTACTTGGACCATATAGAGAAAAGCAAAGAAGAGAAATTTCCCACCTGGAACATTTGAGTTTTGACCTAAAATTTTTAATGGAAAAGCAGAATGTCTGCACAGAAGCAGGATGAATAGTACTGCCATTTCTTACTTCAATTTCTCATGCTTAGTGAGTAACACCTTCTGGACCACACAGCAATGTCCAAAAGTCTCCATCAGAAACTTTAATAAGCAGGGAAGTTTCTCTTGGACTTGTCAGAAAAGCCTGAGATCTTGTTTGCCGCTTTTTCCATCTGTATGTTTCTGTTTATCAACATACCTCACCACGTCACAGTCTTCTGTTTGCCTTCTTCAGAGTGAGGACATCTGTCCCCACTATTCGGGATGGGAAGGTTTCGTCTGCAGAATTTCATTTGAACTGAAAAAAAGTATATGCTCTCCACATATTCCTTCCACCCAGTTCTGACCTGGTATGCAGCTGAGATTTGTTTTAACAAAGAGCCTAAAAACAGCTTTTGCTCATGGATAAGTAACAGTAGGAGTTAATTTCAGCATGGAAACCTTTTTGTCTTAAGAGTACAGTTATTCAGTAAGGCCTTGGGCAGGAGTTTTTAGGAAGATTAAATTTAATGTCAGTGAAGTGAAAATGGTGAGAAGATAAATATTATACTGAGCTTCCTAATTCTTCTGTGTGCTCTGAGCAATCCCACTGTCTTTGCTCAGTGCCACTTGCTTAAAGTCAAAGCAGAGCAGCATCGGGCTTCTGCTCCCCCTACCCCTCAGTGAGGCAGCAGGTATTAAGCTCCATCAGTAATAAGCAAAGCTGCAGTCACTGGCCAGGGGCTTTTCTCATGAATAATAAGTAAAATGAAACCTTTGTCTGAAGTTTCGCTTCAGGCCATTAACGCCAGATGGTTATGAATTCGGACCCAAGTTTTGCAGGCTAAGCTCATAATTATTTTTATACTTCATTTGAAGAAATACTAAACTTTGGGACCTGTCCTCTGGCAGCAGTTACATTCATATGGCTCCTGCTGAAGCCAGCACTTTAGCTTCCAGAGCCAGAATACAGCCCTTAGGGCTTTTCTTGTGCTGCCCAGTGTGCTGCTGGGACACTGCCCATCTGACGTTGCTCTCTGACTCTGCTGCTCAGATCCTGCCCAGTTAATACCAGAGTGACAAATTACCAGCACCCAGTTAGCTGATGCTGGACGGTGGCACATATGTCCTCCTCTGTACTAGCTGCTTTTCCAAAATCTGCCAGGATCTTTCAGCCAGGAGGAAAAAAGGCGCTCTTTGAAAACGGCAATAGCACAGGCAGGGTGCAAAGCCACAGTAAGCGCTGTGGCTGGCCCAACTCATGCATGGCATGGTGCCTATGGGGAGGTCAGAAAGCTGCATGCCACTTCCCTGGGTCCTCCCACCAGCACTGATCACTGCACTTACTTCAGTAGCCCAGCACACTGCTGGGTGAGCAGTTGTCTGCCAGCATAGGGAAGGTAAAGTGTCAGGCCATTCTTAAAATCTTAGAACACCAAATACAGGGATAAAAAATCCAGCAACAGCTGCTAAACATTCACGTGTTTCTGGTGGCAAGTACTGCAGGGAGCTGTGGCTAAATAAAATTTAGCCTATAAGGAGCTAAGCTGATTTCCAAAGTGTGGAAGAATTTAAATTCCTTCTATCCCCAGTGCTACCATGTGAACTTTTCAGGACCTTCAAAACTGAAGTTAGAGGTTTAATTCTTTAACATTTCAAATACTTATATTTGCATGCTTTAAAAAAATTTTTTACTTAAAGTTTAGCTATATACCTTAAATAGTTAACTGTAGATGGTATTACTGGAACAAACTGGGGAAGGGGGGAATTATATTTTTTTATTTTTAAAAGAGAAATTTCCTAGGACAAGGGCCGGACTTCCTGGGTCCCAAAAGGTTTTGGAGCACAGCTGATTGGCTTATCCAGGGACACATTCTCCAAAGGCTCTTAATCACTTTGGAAAACAGTATTAAAAAAATAGCTGCCGCTATTTCTCAGCCACAAAATCTATGGGTAGATGATCAACACACTGCCATTGCTGTCAGACTTGAGTGCTGTGGGAAAGCTAGGATGGGTTGCATAAGCGCCGCCAGTGTCACCTTCCACCTGTGCAAATCACGGCAAGAACGCCAGGATGGGCTCAGGGTCCCTTTTGGCAACTGCTTGAGCAACGCAGTCTGTCCTGTAGCTAAAAGGCAGAACGCGGTCACCAAAACTATGGTTTTTCTGCAACCCGCCCCAGGTTACACAAGGAAAGAAAAGAGGCAAAGGCAAGGAAGAAATGGCAAATCTGATGGTGCAGCTGGCAGGAAGAGGTGGGTGAAAGGCAGGAAGAGGAAGGATCAGGAAATAGCAATAAATGTTTGTAAAATTCACATTATCTGATGGGCTCAGGAACTTGTCTTGTTCTCAGTTTTCCTCAGAGTGAAAATTTCCAACAATCAGGTGATTTCTAATACTTCCATTACTTGTCTGCCTGTTCCAGATCCTCCTGAATGTGGATTTTGCCAGGACCTTTGCCTGTTTAACTACATTGCCATTACAAGGTTAGCAACATTCTTATCAATACCCCTGGGCTCTCTGCACTGGATTTACCCAAAGGTATGCCAAAAAGCAGTTAGGGAAAGTGGGCAAAGAGGGCTTTATTTATTTATTTATTTTAGTGGAAAATGAAGCAGAGGAGCTGTTAATGAAATCCAGACAGCTAAAAGCCAAGCCAGCACGTCAAATTTCACTCCCAAGCCCCTTAATAAATGTATTTTTTTTACAGCCTTGGTAAATGATGTGCTGTGCTCTGCAGGGCTTGCTAGGAGGTATCTGTAACATGGCCAGCTGCTCTTGTTTCTGAGAATTATGTAGCATCATCCAGTCCAAACAGTAGGGCTTTAATTCAGTCACAAAATTTTTATACTATAAAAAGATTAAAGCAGCGTGCCTTCCCCCCTGCCTCCACTTTGAATGGCTAACTCTTTCCAGGTGACTTTTTTCCCCACTGCCTTTGATTGAGCTATGTTTCATTTCCCAGTTTTGGGGTCTGGTCCCACAGTCCTGGCAGATGCCTGCCCTCAGTCTGTGTAAAGCCTATTTTTTTTGTTAAGGCAGGCTGGATTGGACAAGTCACAACCAGACAGCTGTGTAGGTGGCCTGGGGCCATGCTGCTGCTTTTGGGAAAGGACAAACTGATGCCCAGAGCACCAGGACTGGTCAAGGACTTGTTTAGGGGTGTGGAGTAGGTTGCTTTTCCTCCAGAGGCCACAGTTGCTTTGGTGAACCCTGTATTTATGAGAACATGAGCAACACTCTCCCGTGTACATAAACCAACCCAGCGTGTCAACATCCACAAGTGTTCACATCCAAGATTTGTTGCTAGTACTGCCATACTGTAAAGCATCCCCAGCAGTCCAAACCAAGGTAAGGCCACCAGGAGCTAAATTTGTGTCGGCAACCACCTGGCAGCATTCCGTTCTCACTGCAGCCAACACATGAGCCAGACCCAGTATGTCCATTCCGCCAGATCTGATCTCTCAACCTGCTTCACTTTCCCCAGCTGCTTTGTTTCTATCATGAAACATGGCCTTCTGGGTGATTGAAACCAGGTCTTATGCACAATTTTTTTTCCAGCTAAGCTGCAGAACAGTGTGTAAAGGCAAATTCTCTGTGTGCAACATACTTTCCTTTGCATCCAGTGCTGTGTTGAGATCCAGTGTGTCTACATTGCCAGAGGAACTGGTAAACTACATATTGTTTTGGGAGCTCTCCTGATAGAAGCATCCTAGACTTTGCACAGTGTAAAATTCATGTGTAAGTACTTAGCTAAATTGCAAGCATTTTTTTGTTTGTATTTGCCACTGTTCCTGTAGCTCTTTCGTACCTCAAGCGTCAAAGATCAAAATTACTTCTCTGCAGAGGTGTTCTTTGGTCTTGGACTTTGCTTACAAAGCCATAAAAAAACATTTATGCTGGCCAGCTGAATGCTCCAAAGAGCCATGAAATTGTGCCACTGTGATTTTTGCCAGTGAGAAGTCTGTTTGCCTAACTCCTCTTCAGAGTCATTCAGCTCATATCCATTCACTCTTCCTGACAAGCCTAAACTAGGCAGTCAAGGAGAGGTGAAAAGCAGAGGGACTACCATTTCTTTCCCACTGGTGAGAGATGAGGGAAGGTCTGACAAATACATTTTTAAACACATACAAACCTTTGTAAGCATTTGTGTTTTCTAGCATTAGGTAACCCACCTAAAATAGAAAAAAATTCTTTTAGTACCAGGGCCAAGAACAGGCCACACACCATGCTCGTGAATCAGCGGTCACAGAGACAGCCACGCCGAGCTGTGTGCAGCAGCTAATTGCATTCTGAGATCCGGGGCTGACCAGGCAAGACACAGTCTCTGCAGATGACGTGACAGAACCGAATCCCACCTTGGAGAACTAACAAATTCTCCAGCAAGGACAGTCAACCACTCCTCTCACAGCAGCAGCAGCAGGTTCTGCGTGTGGCTTAGCACTTCCAAAATGGGGATGGGTTAATAATTAAATCCCAAGATAACTGCAAGGTCAGTTTTCACCAAGTATTTTTTACTAAAGTTGCAGTATTTAACTT
Organism: Oriolus oriolus; assembly: GCA_013400235.1. Classification (NCBI taxonomy): domain Eukaryota; kingdom Metazoa; phylum Chordata; class Aves; order Passeriformes; family Corvidae; genus Oriolus; species Oriolus oriolus. Next base: position 118,378 of record VXBT01001767.1, read on the forward strand.
TTTTGTAAGCCTACCAAGTAAATACAAAGAGGAGCAAAACAGCTCAGGCAAAGCTGATATGAGACACTTCCATTTATCTCTATCAAATTGCTTACCTATTCTTATTTAATCCATGTACAAGCATGCTTATTGCTAGAGAACTATGTGTATACAAGTTATCAAAAGAAAAACAAATGCAGTAGGAAATGCACATAACCACTGTATTATTTCTCAAGGAACAGCACTATTATGTACGGGGCCCAAAAGAGCAAGCTGAGGAAGAGCTGTAAGCAAGCAGTATTTCATCATCCATTGCCCCTCACCCTGTTATTGTGGTAACCTGGGAGGATAAGCTTCCAGTGCATCTGAAATATCTACATTTTGTACAAAATCTCAAGATCTCCAAGCTCTTCTGGCTCCCGATATATTATTTGGGAGACTTGTGTCTTGTCGTAGTTCTTAAAACACCATGCAGCACAGGCCAGACTCCACAGCAATACATAGACACAACCTGAAGCCTGAGGCTGTGAGATGGGCACCAGGGACAATTCAAGGTCTGTGTGGAAGGAAGATGGAGTAAGGCACAACATCTCCATCCTGAATTGTATGCCTTCAGATTCAAAGCTCTAGTGTCTGATATCAAAGCAAACTTTTCTTAGCAAGGCAATAAACTTTCAAGGTAACTTTATTTCAGGGTGGACTCCAAGATTTATGGGTGGTAGGACAATTTGCATTAGCAGAAGGACTCATATGATGGTAAACACATCAGCCACTAACTTCTCAGCTGTGAAAGACTTTACACTGCATGTAGATGTCTCTGGAATCCTAAAAGGAGACACCACAAACATGCAAAGATATAATAACCAGGAGTAAAATGTAAATAGATAGCTTATATCCTGTGTAACTATATAAAACCCATTCTGTACAAGTGTTCATCTCTATATACACAGCAAACACCAGATTCAAGGACAAGTGAGGATAGCATGTTCAGATTACTTCCCAAGGAAATGAATGAGGAAATTCTTTTCATGTCAGTACTGGTCTTATATATGTGTTTGGTTTCTTTGAAGGAAAGACTCTTTTAAGGCTCCCTATGCTCTGTCTCATCTACAGTATAGAGACATATCAGGTGCCATTTAACTCTGCGTCTACCCACTATTGCATGTGAAATTCGGAAGGAAGTTCCCAGCTTCCCAAAGTCGAGGAGCAATTCCTTTGCTTGTTCCATTCATGATCACGGCCCATTGTGACCACTGCCAAGGCTACCAGTCTGTGTGCACGTACTGAAATCTTCACGGCTTCGCACAAGTCTCCCCCTCCCTCTCTCCCTCTCCCACTCTAACGAATTGAGCAAGCAATTATGGGGAATCACGGGGATGCCCAAAAAGAGATAATCCACGCATCATCCTGCCATCTGGTCTCCACCACTGGGTAACAGCAATGCCATAAATTTAATTACATGTCATATGAAAGTACTTCCTTTCGTCTACTTTAAAGTGCTGCTAGCAGTGGCTGCTAGGATGTTCCTTGGTTTGGGGGGTAGCAAGGAGCCTGTTCCCTGCTCACCTTATCTATCATGCACACTTGATTTTTAGTTTTGAAAGCTCATCTAGTTCCTCCTACATCAGAGACCCATCTTTGTTCCAAATTCTCAACTCCCTGTTTGATATGCCTTTTTTTGTGAGGGGCTATGTGGGGCTCCAGCCACTTCAGGATACTTGTCTGAGTTTGCTCTGCCCCCCTTTATCTGAAAGCTATGGATATTCTCTGTCCTCTACTCCCTTCATTGTTCTGCAGGAAGGTCATGCTTTCTAGCTAGCCAACAGTTTACAAGAGAGAGGGATTTTAACTGCCGTGTCTTTTTTTTCTTAAAACCACAATTCATGCAATGATGTGAGAAGGTCATAAATTTTTCAAGTGCCTTCCCAAACTCTTTGTTAGGGGAAAGAGGTTTTTGCAAAAGGAAATAGCAGGCTCAAATGCTTCTTAAAGAAGAATTGTGTGTATGTGCCTTCTCTGAAGCCTCACGCTCCCAGGAGACCTGTGCTGCATCTCCTCAAAGCCAGAGGCCACCCTGTGACGATGACCCGAAGGCATCATGAACCTCATGCCGATGTCACAGCAGAGCAAGCCTCAGGAGTAAATTTAATAGCTCATGCTTACTTGCCATTTGCGGAAGGTCTGGGGCTGTTTTCTTCCTCCTGCACCTTGCCCTGTTACCCTGTAATTAGGGCTATGGTTGTATCTGCGGCATCTGAGATCCTTGGGATGACTCTGGTGAATGCCGTAGGTAGGAGGAGATTTAATGAGATATTCTGGGTTTTCAGTTACACCCACACCACCCTGCTGGGGCCAGTCAAATACTTTGGTGTAATTATAGGCAAGCTTGGTCTTACCCTGTAATGCTGCTTCCCCCCAAACCCTCTGTAATTTTTAAAAGCAAACTGCAGTATTCACCATTTACTGTCACGGGACGCTGCCTGCAGGTACATACACCAACATCAGTGCAGACAGGAAGGCTGTCCTTTCCCAGAGTTTCTGCCTCTGCTCAAGGAAGAGCCTGACTCCTCCTCGTCAGTGTTGGTATTAGAATTTCCATGAAGAAATTTCACCCAATACTTAAATGACAAACTGCAAACTTCCTTGCCAGTCTGCTATTTGGCAATTCACCTCACCCAAAACACTCTACCTTAAAAGATGATACAGATAAAAATTCAGATTTCACGCTGAAATCTAATCTATAGGAAATGCAGCGGGGTCCTGACTGGCTGCTTCAGTGGTCTCTTGGTATCTCCCTTTCCTACATCATCTATGCAAAGTGCAGGCAAATTGACACAAAAGTGTAAAAACCTTTCTGGGTGACATATCAGGAGTCAGCCTTCATTTGAAATACAGACCATCTCTGGAATGTGGTCTATCCAAATTGATAGAATTATCTGCACTAAATACAGGCTTTTGTTCCTTTTATTTGATGTGACTCTCCAGTCTGTTGACTTACCTATGAAGCAAATTTGTCCCAAGACTATATAAGATATCCAAAAAACAGCTGAAGGAAGCTAGTGCTTTACACTTTACATGGATAGTCTCTTAACTAAGCAGCAGTGACATCGCTTTCTATTGTCAACTAGTCTGCCATCCCCTCAATGGCACAAGAATTAGAAAAAATTATTTTTAAAAAATCTAGACCAAATCTGTCAGATCCTTTCTTCTGAAGGGATAATTCTCCAAGGAAAACCTTCCTATTTTTAAGGCTAAGGCAGTTCTCAGAAGTGGCTTACAGGGGAACATTTTTGTGGCCCGTGGCAGGGTATTATTTTAGTAGCTAGTAATAAGCAATAAAATGTGGCCAAGAAAAGACTTCTATCTACCAGGGCTAGAACTCAAAACCAAACAACATCTAAGTCAGGGTAGTGTGAGGAGCATTGCTTCTACTCTTGATTTGATTTGATTGTTTTATGTGCGGCCACATAGCAGCACAGGACAAAGTGGAGCAGCAACACTTCAGCAGAGAGATGAATGAAATGGCCTAGTTAAAGAAAGGGTCAGTAGTCCTCAACCGATGCCTCTTCAGACAGCTGGAAACTGCAGAGATTTGAACCAAAAATGTTAATAAATCCATGGAGAATACAGGTAGTTTTTTGTTAAACACACTGGGTCATCTAACATTTGCTCTGGCTAGTGTGTTTGTTTCCTTACAGTTTTATAATTGCTAATTACTACACATGTGTCTGTAGAGTGATTACTTCGAAACTAGACATTATCACACAGTATACTCCTGAATTCCACAAGTCTCTGGTGCCACAGGCTGGAGATCAAGCTCAGTTTCATGTAAATCACAAGATGGAGTTGCATCTAACTCAGTACACAACCAACAGAACCATCTACGTGCTCTCTCCTCTCACATAGCAGTCCCTGTATTTATTGCCTTTTTCTTTACTTTTCAGCATTAAAAATGCATTGTTGCAGTCCCTGAGCCAGCTGGTGGAAACTCTGAGATCACAGAGGACAGCTGGTGGAAAAATTCAGGCATTTGAAAATACCTTCTTTACCTCCAAGAGAAAGCCTCTCCCACAATTCCTTATGAATGAGATGTAACCTTACCCTGTAACCCCGTTCTAAAGAAAACTACCTTTCCCAGCGTCCTGTGGCTGGTCCCTTGACCCGTTCCCCTGCACCACCCCTTCCCTCTGCTCATTGGCCTCTTCCCTGGCCCCTCCTGTTGTACCGCCCCTGTGCCCTCAGAACACTCTGTAAGGGGGCTCGGGCTCGACCCCGCCCTCTCTCGCCTGGCATCCTTGGTCTGGACAAGGGAGTGCATTAAACCGAGCAAGGGATCTGCCATGTGGAGGGCCCTCCTTACTCCTTGCTGCTGGTAACTGAGCTATCTGTGTGAAGTGTGGTTTGTGTGCGTTACTTGCGTTTACCAGCTACGCAGAGCAAAAGGAAGAGTTTTGCTAGCAGCTAAGAGAGAATCTGGGGTCCACAGCAGCTCCTTCCAACTCTGTAACCACATCTATCCAACTATATCACTCTCTTTTAATTTTAATAATGCATCACTGGACAAACTGGAACTTCAGAGGTTTCACTAGCTGCATGCAACACCTAGGAAATCACAACAGAAAGTTCATTCTTCATCCTCAGGGGAAGAAAAACATTTTGCACACCAAGTTCCAGTAGACTATTCACGCTGTCTTCCTGCGTTAGAAGACTGCCACTCACATGGTGCTGTCGGATTGGAAGGACACCTCTCAGAAGAGTATTTTACCTTCTGTTGTGTTGGTGCCTAATCCACCACAACCCTTTGCACATTTCAGTGACAGTAACTCCATTAATTTCCAGAAAATACTCTTCCAGTAGTTGAAGCTAAAAATAAGGCTAAGGCTGAAACATGGTTTATGGCTTTGTATTTCATTTATAAGCAGGTGTTACTTCTAAACTGTCAGAAATTCATGGTCAACTTTTGAATTTCTTTTGTGATTTTTTTGTTTTGAAGAATGAAGGAGGACATACAGGACAGGAGCCTATACAACCAATTCACAAAGTGTCACTTTCCTTCCCCCAAGGACAGAGAAACATTCTCCAAAACAAAGCAGAAAACTGAGCCCAGGTCAGGCTGGGCTCCCATAAATCATCACAAAAAATACTGTTTTGTGGCTGTTCTGCAATAGACGCTTCTTATTTGATGCAGGAATTACATATACTTTGAATACTGGCTATAAGGACAATATCTGAAGAAGACAGCGAGAGATTAAAGCAAAACCATCCAATGGAATTTATTTCACATATTAAGAAAAAAATTAACGAGGCAGCTTCACTCTGTGGCTGGGTGATAAGCATGCTCATAACAGGAATATTCCCATGCCTTTCACCTCACAAGAGCTCATGGTTTTAAATGTATTCTTTTAAAATCACACAATTCATACTGTCGTAGTTTGAACCTGAGTTGAGTAACAAAGTTCTGGGCCAATTGCTTCCCGCAATTTTGCCTATATAAAAAGCAGCACAGGCGCGGGAAATTCGCGCTTCTTCTTCCAGTTTTTTCGCCAGAGGGGTGCAGGAGCTGGCCGGGCTGGGCCAGGCCAGGCCGGGCCAGGGTCCCTGCGCCCCCTCCCCAGTGCTGAGGTGCTGTGGGAGAACCCCTCAAACCACGGGCAGCTAAGAGACACCAAAATTGCTGCATGGCCGAGACCCATTGGAGCAGTTTCTGCTTTAAAGAGCTGATGAGCTCCCCTCCCCCTTGGACATGGCCCTGCACAGACCTGGTGGGAGCCGATACCCAGGGAAATTGAACCAGCTAGCAGCACGAAGGAAACGAGGCTTTTCTCCAACATAAAAGCCCGAGAAAAAGATCAGCTCTTCAAACATGGAGACTTCAAGGTCAGAGAGAAAGAGAAACTGTGTCACGTGAGTCGGAGTTCAAGATGGACTGGGAAAGAGGGCACAGCGTGTTTTTCACGCGTACCTTAAAAAGATTTCTTGCATGCCGTGGTAGAGACTGTAATGTCACAGACTATTCTATATCTCTCTAAGACATGGGGGGAAGGAAATTCTATGTGCAGCCTGCAGAAAAGGAAATGTGGCCATGCCAGGCCACCTGGGAGCTGTGAAAGACTTTTTAAAATTTTGTGGAGCCGTTGCTTTTCAGGCTGGAATTTGCTCATCCTTAACAAGAAATTACCCCATGTGTGACTCGTGATGGCAGTGTGGGAAGACTGCAATATTCAGGAGATAGAGAGATGTTACACAGCAGCAGAGTATTTTTCTCTGGGCGGGATTTTGTTGCTGGTAGCAGTTTGGAAACCATGGAAAGCAGAAAAAGAGCTCTTTTCCCTCCAATATGAAAGGGACTTTTAAGACTGCATCTGACCTAGATCATATGTTGTTATCCTTTGTGCAAATTGAGTAAAGTGAGAGGTACTGGAGAGAGAAAAAGGGGGTTTTGCTTTAATTCCTTATTATTTCTTTTTACTTTTAATCCTGTTAGTAATAAACTTCTTTATATTCTTTAAGGTTTGAGCCTGCTATTGCCCTTCTTCTAATTCTTATCTCATAAAAGTTAAGAGATGCAAACAAAACCACTACACATACATAACGGATATGGAAAATACCATTCTTAACACACATCAAACCTTGGGGGCCGCAGAGGGCATACAGTTTTAGGCAGCAAGCCCAGAAGCTGAACCTGAAAATCACTTGCATCGCTTTTGTGGAACCAGTCCTATTAATGGACTGGATCGATATCACTGCAAATACCAATGAAAACTAAAATTCCTCCTGTTCTACAGCCTATGTACAGAAATAGCTGTCCAACACATAAAGGAAAAAAACAGACTAAGGTCTTACAGACGCTACAAATTTCAAATGCTCAGAGGCCCAAAAAATGCCTTCTTGGCACAGCTTAAATCTTTATACCCTGCCCTGAATTTTCACTGACATCAATGGAAATTTCTGCATTTGGTGACAAATCTCAACACTATCAATGGCAATAGCTGCTCCCCAATTTATTTCCAAAGGAGTGATTTTTTATTTCAGATAAAACTGGAACATCTTAGCCATCTTAGTAAACATCTTGTTAATAAACTTCAACCTTCAGACGTCTGTGTGAACTACAGATCAGGTAAGCGAGAAAATGCTTCTATTTGACCATAGTCCTGAATCTGGGATTCATCCAGGAACCTTTCAGCCAGAGATTCACTTTGAGCATCAGTACAGCAAACAACAGGAAATCTGTGGAAATCCTTTGGCAATGTTCTGCTTCACTGAGTATATAAATACTCTTCTAGGTTTAGCAGAAGTGTACATTACCAAAATTGATAATGCAGTGATTAAACAGCTAGTTAGCAAAATGCTTAAGAAAGATGCTATAGAAAATGAATACAAAACTGCAGGTCAGAAATGTTACCTCCAGGAAATTAAAAACACTTTTTTGGCAAACAGGCAAGATTATAATATTGTTCCTTTATCTGAATGCACGTTACCTTCTGTAGACATCTGTGGACATACAGTAGCAAGAGGAAGTCATCTTCACATGCTAATTTTAGCAGACCCAACAAACTCAGCATTTCTTGTTTTGCTTCACAGAGTAGTGTGGAAAAGGCTTGTTTTTGTCTATTGCACTTCTGCTTCACACCAGTACTTTCACTAGTCATTTTTTTTCATAAGTTCAGTGGGCTGTGACTAGAAGAACCAAGTGAGGGAAATACAACCATGCAGCTTCTTCACAGCTGTGAACCAGCTCACTAGTGGAGAACTAATTTATAATGACTCCAGCACAATGCCAGAAAGGACCAACCCTACTCCTCTGAGACATTCCTCAGAGCTAAACCAAAGACATGTCATTTTACTGCTACAAGACACACCAAGATCATAAAAATTGTGTGTAACCCTTCTTCAGGAGTGCTGCCTATCTTGCATGGTCACTCACTTGGCTCACTTGGCCAATCCTTGCCTCTTGTATCCCTTCTCCATCCCTCATCTCCAGAGCCTGCCCTGATGTTAAATCAAGGGGATGTTCCATGGCTTGTTTATTTTCCCAGTACCCTCCAGACACCCCAAGCAGACTTTGTGAGGGCAGTGCTGTCTGTAGACTCAGCACAGTTCCCAGTAAAGAACACAGCTCTTCCCACAAACCCAACAGTTAGGTCCATTATGATCATGTACGTACCACTTGTGAATTACGCCTTTTAAGAAAATAATCTATTTCACCATCACTTGTCCAAATTCTTGTGGGTTTGCCCCAGACTTGGAGAAAAGATGCAAAAAAGCAGGCTTTTTAATCCTTTCAATTAAAATCCTGACCCAGGATTAGTTTACTAGAATTCGTGACCTAAGCCCTGGGACGTGAAACGTGCCCTGGGAAAGCAAACAGGCTGCCCTAACTTGGGACAGGTCTGTGCAGGTTGAGGCACACACAGAATCCTTATCTCTTTCACCACATTCACTGATGAAAATCAGGAACTGAAAAATCAGTTCCACTAGGAGAGGCCTCCAATGCTTCCTTTTTCGTGACAAGAACTGCACCTGAATTTTCATCTAAAACCTGTTGCCCATATTATTTCTAACTTTGCTTTAAAAATAATAAAACTTTAAAAATACTAAAGCTGTACTTTAAAAGTAGTAAGTAGAGGCCAGTATTATGAATGTTGAGGAAAGCTGACAAGGAATAGAGGAAACAATATTTGGAAAATCAAAATAGCAGCATTTTTAGAACAGTTCTACCTCGGGCCACTGAAACCAGACAAGCAGTACCGTAAGGTACCTCAGCAGTGTAAACATTTGAGCTGAGATTGTTGTCAGTTTGAACAAGTGGCTCCTGCACAGTTCATTGTATGTACTTGTGACTTGCTGTAATTTCTGGGCCCAGCTTGAGCAAGTCTTTTAAGCATGTGCCTGACCAAAACTACATTAAGGAGCCTGATTGCCTGCAGAAGGCAGAGAATCAGTCTTTCAAGAACACCTCTGCACTTTGAACACTAAAGCTAATTGCAGGATATGGAAGCCTAGACGACAAGGGGCTAATGTGTTTGTCTCAAACACTGATAGCCAAATAGCTATGGAGACTTGGCCAAATAGCCAAGGACTATTGGCCAAATAGCCAAGGACTGATGGTGGCAACAGCCTATTACCAACAATGGCTGGAGAAAGGGGCCGTATGGAAGTAGGGCAGTGCATTTCTGGGACAAGTGTCCTTGTTCTGGCTCCTGGAGCTAAGCACAACAGAGTACAGCAGAGGTGCAGGAATGAGGCCAATGAGCAGGCATGGAATGTAAGGGGGGATCAAGACCACCCAAGATCCCTGAAGCCTCTCAACCCATTTCCAGAAAGGTCTGCACATGATAACTCATTTGCACAGAGAATGAGAAAGCCCACAGAAACTTCACTACAAAAAGGACTACAAAGCCTGCATGTACATGTGTTCCAGGAGCCTGCACACTCCATCAACTGGATTGATGCTGGAGCCAGGACTGGTGATACCTCCCTCTTCCTTTCTTCTTTTCATTCTCTCTCCTCCTCTTTAATCCATCCCTCTCTCTCTCTCAGTCCCTCTCCTTTCATCCTAGCCCTTTATCCAAAACCCACTACCCCGAGCTTATCTAGGTGGTCAGGGATTGACATACACATTTCCATGCCAAATGTGTAATTTACTAATAAAACTTTGTAAGGTTTTGCAGGCCCTCTTACTTTTGTCATTCCTTTCAGCCACGAGGACCTGTGATTCTTGGGTTCTCCCTTCCATGTAAGGGTGGGATGCCACATGGGACTAATGCTGAACCCATTAAAATGGAAGCACACAACAAATCAGGAGCCATGTGATCTAGATATAGCTAGGCATAAATATTTATACTGCTCTTTGAATGGACACTTGCCTTGGAATGAAATATTCATAGTTAACCAGCCATGCTTAGTCATTTTATTTTAATATTAAACCACACTACACAGGCTGGTGACTCCAGTGAATACTGGGACCAAGATTTAAGAAAAAAATATTGTAGTGTTATTACAGAGGAGCGATAAACAACAATTTTCGTAAATTTTCTGAACACAATGAACACTCAAAGAATACTGGAGTGTGATTTTCCTGCTTTGAGTAATTTCAGTGTATTATTTACTTGGAGTTACTTTAAAATGCTGAAGAGGCAGGAGTGGAGGAATACTAAAAATAATAATAAAAGAGGTGTGTGAGGGGGATGTGTGTGCGTACATTCTTGCATGCGTACATAGGTATGTGCACATAGGTAGTTATGCTAAATATCCATGAGAATTAACCTAAAATACCATGAGGGGAAGGGATTTGCATGCACAGCAAGCTGCGGTCAGGATTAATACCTTTGGATTTTGGAAGCCAAAAATGTAAACCAAACATGTCAGTCTAGTTTGGGTGGCCGCCCAAAACTAGATATCTTATATAAGTGTCCTACCAGAGAAACCAAGGTGAGTCTGGAGAAGAGCATTTATTTATTCACCCAACACCTGAATGGAACATGAGGGGATAATTTGTGTGGGAGCATTGAGCTGCCACTGATTAATTAGGAGTTCATCGTCATTTTAAAAAGAGCACACATACACACCCCCAGTTAAGGTATTTGTGGATTATTTTGCTAGTCCTTGAGTTAACGTGCCTTTGCATATTTCTGGAGATGGAGATAAAACAAGACATCAACCTCAGAAGCCTGGATTTTTGGTGCAATTCCAGCTTGCTTTTAGATTCCCTAACTAGCTCTGGCAGATGTGGAGCAATAAAATTGCAGTGCCAGAGGCCCTTCAGCATGGAGATGGCATTTGTGTGCATGGCACCACGTATTTGCCTTTCACAGTTTAACTCTTGACAAGCCTTTGCCCATTGTCTCAATGGCAGGAGCCAAACTAAAACCCAGGACCCAACCTGTTCACATCAAGATCCAACTGTTTTCATTTTGCCTTATCGCTTTTAGCCTGGGAGAAGTACAGCTCTGAATATAGATGATTAAGAATAGCTGCCTTCCTGTTTTAAAGCTGTTTAAGGAATTTCTAGCATACACAAAGTCTGTACATATAAATAGTAAAAAGGGAGAAAAAAATCCTGAAAAATTAATGCATGTTTTAGGAAAACAGCAGACCTACAGTAATGTGTAGTTGGATCTAATATACTTGATACGACTCCCAGAAGAAAGTGTACGTTCCTCTTAGAAATGGGATTGCATACTAAGTAACCTCTGATAGTTCCAGGCCAAATGTAACCTACGATAGTATGTTGAAGTTTACTAGGTGAATGAAGACACTTCTCCACTTTCCACAGTACAGTCATTCTGAATCAGAAATAAAAATTCATCCATCTACTAAATCAGTCATTCCTCCACTCACTCCACAAGCCCTTTCCCAACTCAAATTCTCTTACAGGATTCAGGAAGATAGAATGCCTTCTTGCCAACATTTAGGTTCCTGTGCAGTCCACTGTTCTCAGCACTCTGAAACTCGTGGTGATTCACACCACAAAGCAAATACCTTCTGTACATAAGAATTGGACACAGAGTACATAAAGACCAGAAACTGAAAAATCAATCTGATGTTCATTTAGTGGGCAGAAAATGTTCAAGTCCACAAATGGCAAAGCTCTCCTCTCCTCTCCTCTCCTCTCC
>VXBT01001767.1:130168-155431 GCA_013400235.1 Oriolus oriolus
CTCCTCTCTTGTTGACATCAACATGATACTTCAGTTTAATTTAAGTTAACTGGGTATGCGCCAGGGGCTGGCACATGGAGCTTGAGCCTGGTTCAAAAGTTACTCACCTTCCACTACCACAGTTGCAGGTTTCGAATAGGCTGTGCCCAGACTGTTCTTGGCTACGCAACGATACTGTCCTGCATCTTCTCTCTGAACATTGTGTATCCTTAAATTCCCAGAATCAAGGACAGCAATGCGAGCAGTCTCCTGCCAGAGGAAGGAGCAGTTGAAGGGAGGACTCTACATTCAGGCTGCACACAAAGAGCATCAAAAATCTGTTTATAAAGATTGGGCTTACATGCATAAACACTATACATGTTGTCCTACAGCTGAAGGATTTGGGGCCAGCTCTTCCTGCTCAGCATTGTCATGACATACTCACCCATCCCTATTTTGGCAGATAAGTGAATTAGAGCTTCGAAAGAGCTCTTACTTAAGAGAACACTCACAAGTGCTTTCGTCAGTGTTTGGCCATACTAAGTAGTAACAAGCATGTATCATATAAAATGTAGATACACAGAGAACATTTGGTTTGTACGTAGAATTATTGCAGATGAAGACATTTATGAGATGAGCCCTGATTTTCCAAATGTTTCCTTTCTAGCTACTAGAACTTACAAATACTGTAACTAATGCTAATATTTAACACAGTACCTTTACAAATAATTAGCATTACTAAAAACTATTCTCTACTCACCTTTACAACTGTTTCTCCTTTGACCCACGAAACAGAAGGTTTTGGATTCCCCATCGTAGTACATGGAAGAACAGCCTTTAACCCTTCTATTATTTCCACATTTATAGGTGGACGGGTTATTTTGGGTCCTAAAATTTTAAAAGCCAAAAATTAAAGTCGAAAAGAAGCTAAGACATAATAAGACAAATTCAGAAATAACATCAAAAATTCTGCTGCTTTTTCTTTGTATTGCTGGAAGATAGAGCAGTCTTTCTTGGTCATGGACTGCCTTGGTAAGAAAGAACTTTCCTCAACATAGCATTCAGTTTCAGTCTATGGATGCAAAAGCAGCTAACTTGCATGCATTATTTGTTTTCCTGAGTGCAGTTTGACAGTCATTTGAATTAGGGTCTGGGCTAAAATCCAAATTCAGATAAGACTATTTCCAGTATTGAAGAATGTTAGCATTCCAGGTTCTAACATTCTTCACTGAGTAAACACTGTCTTGTCTGAAAGCTCAGATCTGGATTGAATTGATTTTGAAACAGTATTAACCCAGGCTTGCCTCTAGCTCGACAAGAAGGGCATGTAAACTCAATGTCCCTAATTGAAGGATTTATAACTATGCTAGTGGAAAGGACAATGGAGCCTTAAAGAAAAAGCTGTCAAACCTCCCTTGAAGTCAATAAGGGATATATTTAAATCATTTTACTGAAAAAAGAACATGGCCTATCTTACTCTGAGGTGAGAATATAAAAGATCATCATCTCAGTATTTTGGGAGACCTGACATTTTGAGTCCCTTGCATGGTAATGAACCAGCAGGAAAAACAAGCTTCAGAGAGCATCACCTCCTGGCCACCACCTGCAAGTGACCGGGATGCTACAGAGCTCCAGAATTACCAGACCAGGAGGGTCATCTCATTAGTACAAACAAATCCTTTCCTACAACCAGATGCTTTAGCCAGAATATATCTCTGCTGCCCTTTAAAGTGTTTGTGTAAACTCCAGCCACGTGAGTCCAGCTTTACTGAGTTTGGCATATACATAGCTCTTTCCAAGAACAAGCCTTTTGCATTCCATGTGGGATGATGAGATTTACAACATGGTGCTCCAGACCATTCAACACTGCTATTGAGAACATAATTTAGTTGATTTTTCCATCTTCAGGCAGAAACCTGGTAAGTGAAATCTTACATATAAAATTCACCAGGGATCTATGCAGTATTGCCGCAGAGGTTTAATCTGCCGAAATGCGCCTCTTTTACAGAGTTTTGCACAAAGGGCGTTCTTCAAAGCATCAGGTTTTGTCCTCTGATCCTAGAACAAGTGTGTGTAATTCAAAGTGAATTATCACAACTTCATTAAGTTATGATCTCGTATGCCATGTCTCTGCCGCGAAAGGCTGCACCCAGCTTCACAAGAAGACGGGTCTGCTCCAAACATGGATCCCCAGGCGCCACACACGGGAGTCTGCTCAGGCTCTTGATTAAACATTCACAGGGCGTCATGAAGAAATTGCATTCCCACTTACGCATTTTCACCTGGAGAGCCCCACAGCTCTGGGCAGCTGCTCCAACCCCGTTATCTGCTGTGCAGCAGTACACCCCATCATCACTGTCCTCCACGCTCAGGATGGTCAGGAGCTGCCCGTTCCTCTGGATGCTGTACCGTGTGTCAAACAGCCTGCAGGGCACAGCACAGATTGTCAGGGACAACCAGGGATGGAGAGAGGGAATTGCATTTGGAAATGCAGGCTGCTGATGGCACTACAAATGGCAATAAACTTCACCTTTGATTTTCAACCCGCGAGCAGAAGAGAAGGTGCTGAAAATGTTGAGTTCAGCCTTAAGATCCCAGATAAGACTGGCCAAGGACAGGCATGAGCACAAATAATCTTTTCCAGCTAGGTTCTCTTTAATGTGTAATTGCTCAATGCAAGAGAAAGACTGCTTGTATGGGACATACAGCTGGCTGAAGTTTTTCTTCTTCAGGAAAAAAAAAAAGGGGGAGGTTTTTTTTAAATAAACACATAAAGTTATGGAAAGATTTTTACAGTTGTGAAAAAAGACACAAACCAAAAACCATGCACTTTTGTGTCTACATCCTGGAGCAGTTTTTTCTATTTATTTGGAAAAAAAAAAAAAACAAACCAACAAAAAAGCAAAGAAATGTGCTTAAACCATCTGAAAGTTAGAGGATTCAAGGATAGCTATTGTTTAATGACAGCAAGCTATAACCTGGAGATTTCAGAGAAGTGAAGAAATCCCTGAAGCTGGAGCAACAAAAATACGGGGTATTGTAAAAATTTGTAGCAAAGACCAACTTTACATGTGGGAATGATGAGAGAAGTGTGGCATGTGAGTAGGGGGGATGTGTGTATTCAAGTGTGAGAGCCAGGGAAAGCAGGAAGAAGGATGGTGAGAAGTCAGAGGGCTGAGCTATTGATTTTCATTGCAAAACTGCAAAACTATAATAAATATAATAAATTGTATAAATAAACACTATAAATAGTAAATTTCATTGTGTTTTATTTTCACAACTTTGTTGATGCTTTTAGGAAGCACTTTCATGCAATTGGAGTTTGATTCTAACGAACAGTGGCAAAAGGGTTCTGACCTGAGTGTTGTGTCCCAAGCAATCTGACTGCTACATGTGTCATGTTTTGTCTTTTACTGTTAAAAATTGTACGGTAGTCACTGACTAATCTGAATGTACCATTTATTATGTTACAGGCATGTATTTCCTTTCAACAGCATTTCACCTTTCAGTGTTACTTCTCCCTCTTCTTTTTCACCATGGGAAGAAAGAGTGCCATGAAGTTATCCATAGCGTAAAAGACATGCTGACTCTGTTCCCTTCTTTCCCTAGGGAAGGCTCATTGTGGGCAGCCCTGTTCTGGAAGATGGGACAGGAAACCATTTCACTTGGCACAGGGCACCTGCTGGTTTACTTGCACAAGTTTTGATGTCAAAAGGAAAGACACAGCCAGAAGACTAGTGCTGACTATAGTCTCTGCCCAGGCTCTATTCCCATTGAAGGTGAAAGTTAACATACTGGTTTTTTTTGAAGGTTAACCTTCCTGTCTGTCCAGGATGCTGGGACCTTGGCAGCAGAAGAAAATTTTGGAAATGAAATAACTGATATTAATTCCTTGCAATAACTAGGCCCTTTGAAGTTTGATACACACACACAGAGAAATATATTTATAAGGGGTTTTTTTCAGAAAGAAGAGTCTTCTGATCTGATGCTTTTCCATTGTGCAAATACTCTCATCTGAGTTTTTAGAAAGTAACAGAAATATATTCAGCTTATCTATTCCTCTGTCTTTTGTATCTAACAGTACTGAATATTAACGCTACACAGCCTTGTAACTTGTGAAAGTGGAACACTTGCTGTTATTACTGCTGCTTCAGAAGTCCCGGTAAAGGAAAGAAGCACCTGAGCTGTAAGCCTTACCAGCAGGGGTGTTTTTATCTTTATTTTCCAGTTTGGTCAAAGTACTGTGTCTCAGACAGAGGGTGGGAGGGCTTCAAGAAAGATGTGTTGGGTTTCTGGAAGAGGGGATTGAGGTGATAAATGATCTGGATTTCATATTATCTTAGAACACATACTGAGTGATCATTTTAAAGATATGGGGAGAGAAAGACACAGTCCTGCATGGGTGGCTTTCTCTCCCTGCTTTGATTTTCAGTCATGGGGAAGGAATTGGGAGAAAGGTGACCTGATTTGGAAACAACGTCCATGGAAGTTCAGATCTCCATGCTGGAACAGAGCCAGGGTCAGAAAATTAGGGCCAAATTTTGCTAAGATTGCAGACAATGAAAAAAAAAAAAAGATTTCTGAAGCCTTATATGTATATTTGTAGCTTTCTGCTTTGTCCTACTCTAAACCAGTTTTCCAAGCAGTGAGACCTCCTTCTGCTGCTGGCTTATTTGGGGCCTCCTGTGCCAGTGGTTCAAAGGCTCTTTGGATGTTTGAGCACAATAGAGAGAACCATGCTTCAGGTGACCATCTGCCCAACATGGACATCTCCTGTGGAGAACAGGTGTTGACCATGTTACGCAAAGGTTGTCCTGCATTTTCCCTTACAGAGAGAGACACTTACAGCCATTTAGAATGAGAAACTGATATGAAGCCATGTGGCAGATGTAATGTGAATTCAGAGCTAGAAGATCAAGTACAGTTTACTTTGTAGAAGCCTGTCTACGGCAAGAGAGCAAAAGCAATGGTACAACTTCCATAACACATTTCCACACTTCCAGAAGGCTGCCTTCTTAGCCAACATCTTGATGCCTGGTGGTTAGTGCCTGATAGTGCATAACAGTGAGAAGACAATTTTCAGATCCAGAACTAGAAGCAAACAAGAAGGGCACAGCACAACCCCTTCCATGCAAAGTTTCCAGGCACACTGAGACAGACAAAAAGTCCTGCTAAGCTCCTTTTAAATATACTGCATCTTCCTCCTTCCTAATTGCATAAACTGAGGAACAGAGCGGATTGAATGAAGCTGGAGAGAAAAGTCCTAGCATAGCTTGCAGCAGAAACCAACTCTCTGCAAGCTCAAGTGTGTGAAGGTGCAAGAGCAGCCCCCAAGTGCTCTTATCACCCCCTCAGAAACAGTCCTATATAATTACAGCACTCATTCTCTCTCCTTCCACAGACCCATTTTTATATTTCCAGTTATCTCCTTTATCATGAAAGAAAGCACTGCCAGTTTTGGCAGAAGATGCTGGTGAGAGCTAGGGCTTCTCCCTACCTGATGGGAATGCTGTTGCGTGTCCATGTAATCTCCGGCTCAGGATATGACTCCACTACGCAGACAAACTTGGCAACATCTTCTACAAGCACATCCACGGTTTCCAGAGGAGTGCTGATCAAGGGAGCTGTGTGAAGAAAAGAAAATGTGAAAGCCTTCTGGTGCCTTCTGGAGGGAGCTACATAGCCCGCCAGACACCTTTAGTGGAGGGAGCCATGTCCCTGCAGGGTCACTCAATAGCATTTTCCCTTGAGGTCTCTCCATAATGTGCAAAACAGAGCAAACCAAGCTCCAGCAAGCTCAGTGCATCCTATCTGTCTGACCCACTGCTTTCTTGAGACTCACAGCACTAGGTGAGCATACTGCAAGGACACAGGTGAGGCTGTCCCATTGCTGTGAGGGTGGCATTGCATAGACTGGAAGTGCAAGGGGCAGCGCACAAAGTGAAGCCAAGCTGACCTGCCCCTGGAGTGGGAAGAGTGCCTCCATATAAATACACAAGATTTGGGCTTTTTTGTCATTATTACAGGATTTATTCACTCAACTATTTCTCTTAAAAAAAAAAAAAAACCACCAACAAAGCCTACTGTATAAAAGCACCAAACCACTTATATGGCATTATATTTTTCTGAGCCAGGCTCACAAAGACCATTCAGGTCACTCAGATTTGTGCCATGACTAGGACATAGTCTCTTTTTCTCACAGTTTCTAATCAAGTAGCACAAGGGTTAGAAGTTGAATAGTTATGTCTAATGCTCATTATCACAGACCTGTTGTCATACATTACTTGAATGTATCTTTAGAAACATTTGCCATGGCTCTGGTGAAAGACTTGAATCACAGATGGAAGGGATCAAAGCATAAGCCTAGCCACTCACTTTCCCTGCTCATGGTATTCATTGCAGCCACTGCCTCCAAAAACACTTGAATGTCTTGATCAATGGCTGCAAGGGACACACATCCATATTTGTTGGACTGGGTTTCACTGACAACTGTGCTGAGATAAACTAATTTTACCGTATTCCTGAAACACTAGCTTGAAAATGTATCATGGATTCGGGAGTCTTCCTGTTCCTCACTGACTGTAGCAGTATCTGGCCCATTATTTTTTCACAGAGAATCCCAGCTGCTGTGTATCTACTGGCCCTCCTTAGAGCAATAAGACTCAAATTCAGGAAAAAAATAAACCACATCAGTTTTGCCATTATTTCCCTAAAGAAAGGGCAAAAGAGAAGACACTCAGATGTAAGTGACTGAGAACAATAGAAAGTCTATACCTTAATGCTTTTTCAATTTACATGGAAGTCAAAATAAGAATGTCTTTGGAGTTCTGCCGGAATGAAGCTAGAGGAAGAAATGATCAGCTTCCACTATCAGGTTTATGTAAAACTCTATATGCTTTTGACATTTCATTAGAATTAATCTGTCTCAATATATGTTTCCAGATTATATGATTTCTCATTGTATCATTGATCAACAATAACGACTATACTTATGTAAATCTCAATACTGTATCTAAGATTGCACTAAGGATTATATGAACAAAACTTCAATTAAAACAAGTCGGCAACAAATTCATTGCTTAAGATCACTGCCTCGAAGTGTATCATGCATTATGTTATTAGGTCATTTTGGGTTACATTAGACAAAAATAATCATCTGTATTGTACCCCAGATGAATCCCATGCTAGTGAAACCAAATGGAAAATTTCCATAAAGCGTTCATTTTCCTTCTAATGAAGGTTGTCTTAGGATAATAACCCACACTGATGGTTATCCTGTCTGCTTCAAATGCTATTGCGTGACAGAGTTTATTGGGGTTTGATGGCATTAACTCCAGAGTTTTGCAATCTAATTTTATATAGTGTGTTTTTGTTGCTGTTGTCCACATTCCTTGATCTCTGGAAGGATGCTTTTCTAACCCTGAGAAATGTAAATTTTTGCAGTAACGATAATTCAAAGCAACCAGTTTTATAACTGTTGTAACGATAAACACAGTCATTCTCACAAGTAATAAAGTTACATGTGTACCAAGAGTTGGTATGCATAATGACAGTATTTTGTTCTTTGGGCAAACAAGACCGTCAGGTTTCTATATTAAATAAATTCTCTAGAAACTGTTAAATACTTTTAAGCTGTGTCTTTAATTCAGTAGATGACAGAATATTGCATAGACCTGGTCTGACCTGATACCCCTTGAAAGCCAGCATACAGCATTTTGGGCACAATCAAGCCTCATGGCTGCAAGAAAATACTGTCCAAACTGACGTAAGGAAAAGAAACGTTTTTAAAGCTGCCATCCCAAATTCTACGTTCTCAGAGAGCAACCATGACAGCAATGGGGATGTGTCATTTTCTCATGTGCTTTTTTCACCTTTGTGCCCCAGGTAGGGACAGTGGGCAGTGGAACACGCCGTCATTTCCTGAGGCGGCAACAGAGTCCCAAAATGGCTGAGATAGTGCTTACATCTAAAAGCCATCCAAACAGCTTGTGTGCTGCTGTAAGTCCCTGTTTTCTCCAGAAACCACTCTAAATGTATGACTTGTGCATTACCAAATTTTAACATAGGAAAATAAAATCTGAACAATGTACGGACGTATCTATCAGCACATGGAAATGGGGCGAGGCCTTTCCACGTGCGTATACTGGGGCTTTCTGATATTTTTAAGGTAACCTTGTGGCTTTAAATAAATTGAAAATAAATTAATTTATATATGTGTAAAGCCACACAGGTGCCATTTCTCTGGATGTCAGCTGTAGTTTCCCGAGATAGAAAAATGACCCAAGGCTGGTCACGAGACCATGAGAAAGCCAAATCCCCTTCTATCCCCAGCCCACCAGAAGGTTCTAAATGTCTTGGCTTTGGATTCAGATTCACACTTTTGAAACCAGACCAACCAGGCAAACAAAACAATGCAGAAAACAGAACCGGTCTCTCTGCAACACTGCAGACACCTGGAGAAATGGCAGTTCCTCTAGTAAAAAATGGCTCAGCTGTCACGTCCTAGAAAAGGATACGTATCTGTTCATTACACTGTGACACCAAAAAAAAAATCTATCCCTGTCCTCTTTGTTTTTCTTGTCTCTCTAATACCACTTGTTTTATCACAACATTCAAAAAGCGTAAAGTTCACCAATTTATTTTAGTGCCTTAGGAAAATGTTAACATTTTTATTTCAAAACATTTTTATAAAGAAGATAAATTAATTCTTTTTTTTTCATTTTGAGAGTAACCTCACTAACAATTGTAAGAGCATAGCCCTGCAAGAGCAGCAATGTTGGCCTAACATGTGAATACTGGCCTTCCCCTTAAGATTTCATTTTGTTTTCCTGAAGCGACAAAGTTTCTGGTAAGCGTTGAATCGCACTGAACAATCACCGTTCAGCAAAAACTGTCGTCCACAGGTTTACAAAATGGTATGTCCCGAAGACCACGGTTGCACTTCATACCTCAGAGACTTTTCTAAACAGATTCTTTTTTTTCCCAATTCTTTCATTGGCTGAAAGTATGTGTGCATATGCCCATATGCATGTGTGCACACCAGACAGGAAGAAGGTATCACAACTTCTACATTATATGCTATAACAAACAGTGCATATTTGTACTTGTATACATATTCTTTGTAAAGACATCATAGGTATTTACTTTTTTTGAAGCTTTATGTACTTATAAACCTACACAGGTGTGCTGAACACAACAAATCTTGGGCTCTGCGGCAACTGATGCTACCAGCCATTAACACTTCTGAGCTTCCTTTCACATGAGAAATGTACATCCCACCCAGGCTGAACCCAAAGTTCTCCCCTGCCTGTTACAATGGACTATGTGCTCTTCACAGACAAAGAACCTTCAATTCCAGACATAAATATGAGAATATTTTCACTGGTATCCTTCTAAAAGCAGTGAAGTGACCACTGAAAGCAGACCGTTTTTGTCTTTTTTGGGAACGCTCCTGCACCACCCACCCCACCATTACCAGAGACATCTTCCCTTTGCAAAACCACCTTCAGCAAATGGCAGAAGAATAGCCGGGAAAAAGCCCCTCCAATCAAACCTTTTAGAAGTGTCTCAGCCAAGCTGAAGGCTGCCAGGGTGAGGACGTGCAACAGGGGCACCTTCAGCAGGTCATTCATGTTTGATCCAGAAGGCATCCAGCTCCTTCAGGCAAGGCGTGCAGACCTCCCAGCCGGCTGCATTTCGGAAGCAGTGTGCAAGGAGAGCTCCTCTGCCAGTGACAGAGTGGGGTCTGAGGGATCTAAGTATAATCAGGAATTCTCCCACCCAGCGGTGGTGATGGACGTGGCCAGCTGGTGTGTATCCACTTTGGTCAGTGTGAAAGCGTGGGGCTCATGAAACAAGAGAAAGCAAATCCCTTCTGAATTCCTTCTAAGCAAACAGAGAGCAGTACAATGGGCTAATGCATTTCCAGGGCGGTACCCTACCCCATGGTTGCAAAGTCACCAGACCTTTATTACAGCTCTCTGTAAGTGCAGGAGTAGGAAAAAATTCTTGCCACTGCATTTTCCTTCATCTTAGTTCCCCTCTTTTCCAGTTTTTCTCCTCTCACTCACACACACTCCCCCTTATTATAACCTTTCAAGATTGGCTGTAATATGCCACCTGTTGCCCTGCTGATAGTATTTCTTTTCTTAACAGATGCATTTGCTAGAGCAGAAGAGGTTGGCATTGGCGACTAAAAGTGCCTTTCTGTAGGGAAATATGACAGTGCCGTACTGACATTAACCACCAGAAATATCTTGTTAACCACCAGGTCTCCGCCTAAGATGAAAGGCAGAAAGTTAACACTCATTTTCTAGGAAGATTTAAAGAAGCATCAGACTGACTCACTCTGTCGTGCCCCGTCCCAGCACAAAGGCCTATGTCATATTTTCCAAAAATGTCGAGTCATTTGTACTGCCTATTTTTCCAGCATAAATATTTATATGAAGAGCAAAGAGGCTTACCACAGTGGAAAGGCTGATGTGGGGGCAAAGGCTGATATGGGGGCAATATCTGCATGAGCAGAGAAAAAGATGAATAATCAGTCTGGGAAGAACCTACTTAATGATGATACTCTTGGAACATGACTCCACATATTTTTCATCATTTTGTCAGCAGAGTGGATGAGAGCTTTGCACTAAAATACATGGTTTGAGGAAAGGGAATGTGCAGTCGTAACATATTACAGTAAAAGGTACTTTGAGATCTCTGGAATTTCCTTTATTTGCTGAAACTCTTGACTTAAACTGCTTCTTAACAGTGGTTTCTGCAATGAGCACACATGGTTCAGCAGTGCTTCCTCTGAGGAGCAAATGGAGTAAAGCTGACCAGTGCTGTGAGTGTGTGAATCCGTATGGTTTGGCATGGCTTTATAATAGCAATGATACTTTGGGGACGTGCCATGGCTGATTAGGAACAAGGATCCCTAGACAACTGCTCCTCTGAAGATGAATAAAGGCAGAAACACTCACCGAAGACGTTAAAGATATTCCAAAAATTCTGGAGCTAGCAATGACAACAAAGCAAAATACGAAGACAACAATGAAACAACAATAATCCTACCAGGAAACAGAGAAATACTGATTCATGGCTGAACTTAAAAGTATTTCTTTTGTTTAAGTCCAGACATATCCAATTAAACTGCTCCACAGAAATGTGACTTGGTCTTTTAGGGTAAAATTCTCTTCGTGGAGAGACTTGACCAAAGACCCTTACATTGCTGGATTCCTGTTTGGAATGTGTTGCAAGAGCTTTGAAATTGCACCTTCCATATGAGTGCAAAAATTAATATTTCCCTTTTACCTGCCAATTGCAGCATTTAGAAATTACACTGCCAGCAATGGCTGTTAAATGCTAATAATGCCTTTGCATTTTGGGATTACCAAAGTAGTCTTAATCTCTCATTTCCTCTACTTTATATCTTTTTGTTAAGCATCACAGTGAGCTCCACTGCTCTAAACTGAAAGGATGTAAATTTACACAGTAAATGAGAGTAGAGAGTGTGCACCATGGGCAAAGGTGCACAAGCTCCAGCTACACATGGCACACAACTAACATACAATACATGTGGGAAGCTGGTGATCATCTGTGCCCATCATGGGAAGATGTTTCCATATACAGTGAAATCAGTGAAAATGAAATGCTGGTGACACCAAACCCTCTTTGATTCCAAGTGTTTTCCAGGCTTACCTTATAAAAGTAAAATGCATCTTTAATTTTTACTCCCGGGGTTATGAGTTTGGAACTTGTTGTCTGTCGTATTTAGGTTTTTTCCTAACAAAGCTGAGATGCATACAGTTTACAGATAATTGTGTTTACATCTGTTGTTACTTATAGTCATGCCCCAAGGTTTCTGCTGAGATGAGGTCCCAGCAGCCTACATTATAATGAGAAGCAGACTAGTCCCCAGCTTTCAGACATTGCGGGTGAAGCTTTGTTCCCACAGATTTCTGCTTATCTCTCTGCACTGCAAACATGCCAAAGAAGTCAGTTCATGAAGTTCAGTACACAAGACAAGGTGTGGAGTGTCCATTCACCTAGCTACCATTTTTTCCTGCTGCAAACTGTTTGCAAAGTGACAAATACAGTACTTTGAAATAAATGCATAAATACAAAGAAAGTAATAATTTGTTATAATTTGCAGAACAGATAATTGTCTTGCAGTCAATTAATTGCGTGGCATCTGACCTCTATGATGAGTGGAAACTGTTTGCAGGACAGGATCATGCTGGGCCTTTTTTCTGTACATCTCTGTACACCTCCCTCCTTCTTCCAAGCATTCTGCTGGAGGCTGACAGTTTTTCATGCTAATGTGACATAATTTGACCACTGGATTATTTTAAAACTGCCTTTTCTCCCACATCACCCCCTGGAATGTCTTCTCTGTAGGTAGTCCTAGATATTCATCCAAATAGACAGGCTAGGACAGGTATTTTCAGCAGAAGGTGTCCAGCCAGAGAACAATATCATCCTACAGAGAGACTTAATGAAATTGCTTTGGCAATGGCCCTAATCACCCCAGCATCTGGTGATTCACACTGAAATAATCCAAGTCAGCACTAACCCAGCCTGAGTAGTGATTGACTTGCCTGACCTCAGACTGAGGTGAAGCTGACTGGCCTGCAGATCCCTGGATCCTCCTTCTTGCCCTTTGACTGGGTGACATTTGCTTTCTTTCAGCTTTCAGGCACCTCTCCTGGTCACCACGACCTTTCACAGATTTGTTGTTAGTATGAGGTGCAACACCACACCCTTTGTCATTGGCTCCTCCACCTCCTGTATGAGAAAGTTATCATCAGTGCTTTCCAAGAACCTCCTAGATTGTTTGTGCCTTGCTGAAGGCAAGCCAGAAAATGAGCGTGCCCTAACCTGCCAAGATAGCAGATGTGTTCAGACACAGAAGACAAGCGGCTTTCAAATCCCAAGCTGCCATGTCATGGCTCCAAGCCTCTTCCAGCCAGCAGAGAGATGAAAAGGATGTATGTGTGGTCTTCCCTTCAGATGGGTGCATGCACATATCCCTGCGTGCACTAATCTGATGCCTGATTGCACCCTTGCTGCTTCCTGCCTCAAAGCTGCTGGCCCCTCAGATAGAGGCATCCTCACAAAACATTTGACAGTGAAACCCATTTTGGGTCTGCACATGTGCCTTTCTATGCAGAAAAGAATCAAAGCCACATTGCCACAGGGTTATGGTCACACCAGTCCTCGCAGTCCACTCTGCCCACTTTGCCAGAAGTACCTACGGGCAGCACAAGCTCCTGGGTGTCTGGCATGGAAAAAGCATCTTTGACAATGCATGCCAGCATTAGGGGAGGAGATAGACATCATTTTAGTTCTTTTATTACATGCTGCAAGTCACTTCTTTACAGAGATCCTGAGTGGAAGCAGCTCTTAGAGCCACCCGCTCCAAAGGATTTAACCCAGCCCGCAATATATGTGTGGCCTGTAAGGTATTGTTGCTTGTGTCAGAACAGCAAATGCTGTACTCAGTGTAACATATAAAGGAATGAGCTGTACTGCTGCTGTTCTTTACCCTGAACTTGAGGCTTTTTTTGTTTAGTGCTTTGGTTTTTTAGCTGTCAAGATGAAAGAAAGGCTTTTCTCTAAAGTCCTTTAAGAAACACAGACCCTTCCCAAAACCCCACTTGCAGTGTTTAAATTGGAGGGTTTCAGGCCCACTTGACTTGGCTTCTACCCTCAGCCATCTGGGCTAATCTCTGGTCTCCTACTAATATTTCAACTCACTAAGCTCTGATGCCTGAATCTAAAATAGTTCTCTTTTATTCTCTTGAGATGTTGTGGCAATTGGGAAGCCTAAAATTTGCATTAATTTCTTTCTATCATCTTGCTATAAACTTCCCTGTAATTTTTCAGCTCACAGGGTCTGACAATACTGACTAAGGACAATCTAAGCTGCTGTACTATGTTTTGTGGTGGGGCAAAATTATGTAGTGTTATGAGATGTAATTAGTGTAATGAAACAGTGTAAATACTGTAAAGAAAGAGGAATAACCCTTGTCATGCACCTAGCTAGCTGTTCACAGTATATATAGCACAGAGGGTGAGCTGATTGCAGTTATTTTATAATATATAAAATTAATTCCTCTGCTGGGAGATCTGCCTTCTCTTTCAGTTGCTGCCAGCACTATCCAGTCCCACACCATAACACAGAGGAAGACCCCACCCTCGATTTCCCTCTCCTCTCAGAGGATAGTGCTGTCACAGTGCTGAGCTGGAGTGGGACAGAGATGCTCTGTTTCCCCAAAGAGGGTTGCCACAAAAATATAGGACCCTTGCTCCTTAGCTTCTGCTTTTGGTCTTTTATTCTCTGCTTGCCATTGGAATAGGGCAGTCTGAGGGGCCAGGGTGGCTGCTGACACACAAAACCCACTCTCCATCACATGGTACCACAACCCAGCAAGCAAGAAACAAGACCTGCATTTAGATACAGTTATAGCACAGCCCTTACTGACTCCCCCTAGGGAACTGGGAAAGGAGGGACTCAGTGTGGATTTCCAGGCCATGGGAGCCATACGAAGGAGAGCATCTACCTCCGGGATCCCTTTCTCCAGAAATGAGAAGGTGTTTCACAACAGGAATACATTAGGGATTTAATATATCCCATTGATTTTGATCCCAGAATACTGCGCCTTGTAATATCTCACTCTCACCAAGAAATAAATACAACCTCAGTTGTATTCATCTCAGAGTGAGACAGTAATATCGGCAGTTACTGCACAAATACTGTCACTACAAAATAAAACCTGGCTATTTCATATCAGAACTCCTGTGAGTAATATTTTAATTATTGTGAGCACCTCTTTAAAACAATCAAAGCTAAAATCAAGGAAAAGCACAATGAAATAAATATATATGATATCTCGTGTCAGATTGATAAATTTTCAATTTTTAGTTTTTGTCTGTCATTATTTGCTGCTCTTGATTGCTGTATTAGATTGTGGAGGAGCAAAAGCCAAGCAGTGGGAGTTTATAGGCATGCCAAAAGCAAGCAATTAGCTTGGTTTCAAACACACAGCCTCTAGCACAACTGGCTTCAAGTGAAAGATTGTGGTCCTGTACACAGTGTAGAAATCAGCTGTCCTGAGTGATCATAGAATCACAGGCCTGTAAATACCTTTTCCTTCTATCACTATAACATCTCTGAAACTCACAGCATCTCTCTGCAGCCAGCTGGGATCCAAGAAGTGTTACAACATAGGGGTGTGATAGGAGGAAACACTCAAGTTTCAAAAGTACCTGCACCCATGCAATAGCTTGTCTGCCAGTGGAACAGGACACTTGAAATGGAGCTGCTGCATCCTGCCAGCTGATGGCAGGTTGCCACAAGTGGCTGCAGGAGGTGTGCAACACACAGGTCCCAGGGGCATCCTATCCCCTTTCCTTTCACTGAATGTGGGCAGCATGCAGCAACATGTGAAACAGCTCCACCCTCTTTTTCCAGGCAAGATAGTTTTTTCCTGGTGCTCTGATCAGAAGAAGAACTCTGCAGCATGCATAGCTGAGGAGTTTTTAGACATTGTGCTACATGTTGAAAGACATTTTGGGGGCCTTTGTCTACACATATTAAAAATGAGAAATTAAATTCTGCTCTGAGTTAACCCCAGGCAACCCCACTGACGTCAATGGAGTGTAACTGAGAGCAGAAGGTTGCCTGTGATCTTTTTTTCTTAGAGTTCACCTGCTGCTCATTTGAAGCCATAATCCTTGGTGACATCCCAGTCATTTCTTTGGGAGAGAGGCTTGCACTGCAGAGATCAGGTCCAGTGTGAATTTCACTCAATGAGGCATTCTTGGCTATGGTGTTTTGGACCATCTCAATATCTACCTGCTACAGCAGTCACACTGGCTGCTATTTAAACATTGCTGTGTATTATTTGGAAGCACCACAATTAGCACAGCAGTATGTGTGAGTGTGTCTGCCTAATCGAGTGGCAGATCTTTACCCAAAGATGCATCCAACACATTCAGCACATTTAAGAGCAAACACTGCAAAAGTCATACGCAGGTGACATGAGGCAAGAAATGGGAGGAGAACCAAAGACATAAGCCTCAAGGAAATGTCCTTAGCAATGCACAGTTCCCCATGGACTGTGGACTCCTGCAGGGGGACTGCAGCCAGGACACTGCTTTCTGCAGGAACCACAGTGGGGTTCTGTGTCCTTATGCAGCTTTAGCAGCCCCACAAAAAAGGCACACAGGGTGAGAGGAGGGTGTTCAGGAGCCCATAAGATGCTACAAAAGAGGGATGGTTTGGGATTTTGCACATGTCCTGTGAGCCTAGGGAAGAAAGCGAAACAGGGAGAAGAAACTTGTGCAGGTTCTGCTTAGCAGGTGGCATTTATGATCATGAATGAGATGTTAGGCTTTTCTGTCCCATATTTACCAGCACTGTCCAGTAATTTTCCTTAGGTTTGTTTAAGCCTTAGAAAGAACTAGGAGACAGAAGACCTGATCCAAAATACTGGAATATCCACAAGATTAGCCCTTTAACTTCACTGGACTTGACCTGAGGGTCCTGTTGTCAATGTAGCATCATTAAATATGTTTGAAGTGAGGGCAGTGTTCACACTTTGTGGGCCTACCCCTACAGCCCAGGTGTGCAGGCTGTGCTTCTGCCATCTACTATGTTGTGAGTAGGTAATGAATTGTGCATCAGCTGTATAGCTGGTCAGGAGATAATACAGATGGGAGTCAAGGCTGTGGCTAGCCAAAGCAAAACACTTTCACTTGGAAATCGCACAGGGCAGAAGCGACTCTGGGTAACTGCAGGAGGCTGACACTCAGAAGGTAGGTTTAGAGCCCTTTCCAAGGGCCCTGGCTATTGCTGCTGAGGGGCAGTGACTACACACACCTGCCCTGACATGTTGTCCCCAGAGAGGACGACATGAGGGATGAGAGGGATGTTAGCCTGGGTAAGGGCCTTTTCTCCCCTTCCTCCCTCTTTTCCATCCCACTCCAGATGGAGGGGGGGGTTCTGGTCACTGCTTCAGCACATCTCCATCTTGGACCTTCTTCCCTCACAAGTGGCAGATTTGCTGTGGGTGCAGGGTCACTGGAGAAGAGGTCGCACTAGGGAAACCTACATGGGCTCAGGGATATAGATGTTCCCCAGGAGTGGTAAGATACCTGAGCATCTTTGAAGCAGTGGCCAAGGTTTCATTCTGTCCTAGAAATCACACTTGGCAGGTAACACCGAGTTTCAGTCCCCAAAACAGCTTACAACCCAATCGGTCAGTTCTTCTGGTCAGTTCTTCCAGTCAGTGCTTCCATGTAGAGCTTTTGTCTGGGACATTTTCATAGCATTTGAATTTTTTCCCTAAGTAGCAGTAGTGGCTCTGGAGCACCTGGACGAATGAAAAATTCACAGGCCCAAATTCATCTCCTCTGACCACTGCAGCAGGCATGCAGCAGGGTTAGATTTCCCCCTGCCCAATACCAGTTTAATGCACTGCAGCTGCTGAGCAGTGCCTGCCGGCACGTCTGGAGCAGGCGGGGTTTTCCCATGGTAGGATCCTTGTGTGGTTGCAGACTGGGCCTGTCAAACTGCGGAGTTGTCCACACTGCTCCATCAGGCCACACAGCTCCACAGGGTGCAATCATCTGTGCCCTGCAGCCCTCTCTGTCCTACATCAAATGATGGATCATTGCATCCCAAATTCATTGCTCTTCCCCAGCCATCTAGAGACACAGGGGATGTCCATGAGGTACATGCAGAGACCCACTCCTCTCTTCACAGGAGCTGGAAATCCCACTTTCATTGACACCAGCAGCCCAATTCCTAATGGTGCTGACAAGACAGTTGAAGATGCAAGACAGAAAAAGCAGAATGGACTTGAATTTCAGCAAAATGTCTGCAGATTTCCAGGTGGTGTAAACTGTTATCATTCCCTTGGCCATAGAGAAACTATGCCACTTTGCGCTTCCTTGAGAACCTCATATTTGATTGGTATCACTGACAATTCAGCTCTTTGTCTTATCTGCACATCAGAGTTTCTCTGTGCAGCTGTTCTGCTCTGTGAACAACTTCTCTCTCCCACATCCTACCTTCAGCTGAAAAGGAAGTGATTTAGCCCATGGAGACATTTTAAATCCAGTCTCTGTGAAGACTTGTGACACAGAGACTGTGTAGAATCGAAATTAAAGCTTCAGTGGATGTATCTTCCTTCTTGAAGCCAAATCAGGGCAGAAGATAAGATTCTGCATTTTGAATATGAAGTTTCTGTTAAAAGTCTAAGTTGCTCACTTTGTTAGAGCATGGTGCCAAAAATGCCATGGTTGTGGGTTTGATCCCCATTCAGGCCATTCACTTAAGGTTTGGACTTGATAATCCCTGTGGGTCCCTTCCAACTCAGAATATTCTGTAAATCCTGTAACTTTTTTATCATGTGCCATGTATGAGGCAAAATGCAGTTTCTTTTTACCCAGGTTAGGTGTGAGAAGGCTTTATTATAGCAACCACCACCTAGCAGTCTACATCCATGCCGCAGAACCAGTCAAGGTGGACAGTCTTCTGATCTCCTACTGGCAAGGGCCCATTCTAAAGCGCAAGGCACCTCTAAGAATTGTTTTAACCTAGCCCAAAACTGCGTCAAAGAGCTCATAAGCCACTGAATAGTATGCACCTTGAGCTTCTAGCACTGGGTGCATTTACTGCTGCTGTGCAACCTACAGGTATATATGGAGCTACAACATCCAACCAAAGTCAGGGACCCCCTTTCTAAGAGAGCCTAGAATTTTAATCTAGACCAAACAAAATGTCTTTGGGATATCTGGGTGTTTGGCCCTTCCTCATCTTGCAGGGATCCCAGAGCTGCTGTCCCCATTCATGCCAGTGTGTTTTTCACACCAGCAGGAGTACTCTGGACAAGCCTGTCACAAAAAGCCATCACTTTCCTTTCCACGCCCAGCTGAGCTGGGCAGTTACAAGGCAGCTGTCTACAGCTCTCATGCAGAAACCACAGCCCTCGCTCTGGTGGCTGTTGTCACCAATGCCAGCTGGTGGTGCTCGTCCCAGGCCATGTGCTTGTCCCAGTAAACTCCTCTAAAACACTGTTGCCTATCCCCTTTCTCCCGAAATACAGCACAGTAATTCACCCACCCTTGAGTGAAGTCACTGTCTTCTTCCCACTCAGTTCTCTCCTTTGCCTCCTATGAGCAAGGAAAAGCCTTGCACAGTCACGCAAGAGGCAACATCACTCACCAGCACTGTCAAGGGTCAGACAACACGGGATGCATTCCTTCCAGCAGTCCCCCCAGGGGGATGAGAGCATGTGTCTGGGTAATGCATAACTTTATCTCCCCAGATACTGGGCCACAAAAAGGAGGAACCAATAGTACCCATAAAGTGACAAAAGCACTTGGGATGGCTGCACACAAAGTCATGGTGCAAACACAGGTGCTTCACAGCAGTTGTTACACTGAGGGAGTGTATCTGCTCTCAGACATTGGAAAAGAAAAGATACCTCCTTTCCCTGATTAAATTTACATCCTGAGGCAAGTGTCATCACAGAAAAGATGTCAAAAGGGACATTCCATATCTGGAAATTACTCTTCTTTTATTTTTTCTTTTTTGTTGTTGTTGTTGTCAAACATGATTTTGGAGCTAACAATATGTGGTAGTGCACTTGTCAAGGCACCTCCAAGAACAGATGCATAACAGAGGCTCCTGGGGGCTTGCTTCTGGAGTGTCAGAAATGCCTTACAGAGCTACAGTGTTCTGTATGTTCAGAGAAAAAAAAATCCCTGAATTAGGCAATTCTGTCAGGCTGAACAAATAAGATATCAAACTGAAAAACTGAAGAATAGTTGTATTTTTGAAAATACACTAGTGTCCCTCAGGCATTAAAAAACCATGAGTCAGATCTTAAAAAAATCATAGTTGGCTTAAACATGAAAGTTGGGGGGGTTAGTAACCTTGCATTGTCTGCACTATTAATGGTCACATTCCTAAATTCTTCTGGAAAAAATGGAAATTGAACTTTATTTTGTAATAAAAGCAGAGATTCTTACATAATCTAACAGCCCCAGGGGCTGAGGCATTTAGCAGAACATCAGATAATGTGATAAAACCCCAACAGTTGAAAATGCTGGAGCTAAACTAATTTGTGTAGTCCTGGCAGTAGATTTCAGGGCTGGTTCAAGAACCCGCATCCACAGGAATGGTGTGCTCTGGTGGAGTCATTCACAGACATAATTCTTCTAGGATGCAGTTTTTGGATAGTGGCTGTCAGAAATTACATGATAGCTCTGTTTCATTCAATGGAAAAAGTCTCTGTGAATAGGAGAAAAGAAAAGCCCCTGAGGTACAGACTTCTGCAGTGACATATTAACTAGCAGAACAAAGCACAACATTTCAAAGGACTTTCTGAGGTTTCAGGGGTTTTACTCAGGGCAAATGTCTCCCATTGTATTTCAATAAATGCACTGTGTTCCTCTAAAACTTGTCCCCGGTGTATTACATTGTGATGACATTTATGTGTAGCATTAGGTTTGGCTAAAATACACTTATTTATTTGCAAACTACTCAACTTTTAAGGGGACCTAAAGTTTGAGTCAAAAGGAAGAAAAAGTCTCAGCTTTCGAAACTTCCAAAAGTCCTTGCAGATGTCTGGCCTCTCCTAGCATAAATCAAGGCTCTTCCAATCATTAAGCCCCTCATGCTGGGAGATGACCTGAGGGGCCTTGGGTCTCCACCATCACACTGAGAATGGATCTGGCATGGTTTCCTAGTCTGTAAGGATGTCACCATGCACTTTGCACTGGGAGAAACACTTCCCATATTTGACTCAGAACAATTCCATATTTAGAAACAATTCCAGAATCACAGACTTACCCTGAATGTCATATCCTCCACATGTTGGGGTTTTTCCTGAAACATGGGTCCTGAAACACGACTATAATCCTCTGCCAGACCTTTCATAATCCTCTGCCAGACTTTTCATTCACCCCCTTGGATCCACCCAGCCTTGGTTGTTGCCATACGTCACACAGTGACCAAAATGTTTTTCAGAAAGCACGTATCAACATTTCCAGCAAGAATGCTTCATCACAATTTCTTTGCCAAGTGAGGCCGCATCTGGCCATGGCTCTGTTAGTGGTGCAAAGGTCAGAGCACCATATGCATTTGCTAAGAAAAGGGATGAGGCTCTTCTCATCAGCTGTTGTCCTTAAAAGCAAAGGTGCTGCCAGTACAGCACTCTGTGCTCAAGCAATCCTCACTGGCCTTCCCTGCCGGTCAAAAGCACAAAGTTTCGCAATCCCTTCTGTGCAGCTGCTATTTGAGAAACTGTGGTAACGTCTAGACTCTCTTCTCCCTTGTGTGAGCTCAGAGGCATCACTTTGCCCCAGTCCAAGCTCCTACAAGGCTTGATAAGAGATCTGTGACCCTTCTTGTGTGCCAGCCAAGAACATATCTGTCCATCTGGTCCTCCAGCATAGGAAGATTTAGGCTGCCTCATACAGTACCTCATGGTGAATTAGGCAACAGGAGTTGGTGTAAGGGCTAATGAAGACCTGCTGTTTTGTGGCAATGACTCTGCTGTTCTCTCTGAGGCTGTAGTACCTGTCTGTGACCATGCACAGCCTCCACTGATGTCTGTGTGGGATGAGACACATTCCTTTGCCTCCACCCTGCAACTACTTGGCCTCAACATCAGCACTGGGGGAAAGGAAGAGGGACATGTAACCAGAGATGAAACTGGGTGTGTCACTGGTATAGCACAAATTACATGTGGCAAAAAAGGAGTTAGCACAGGCAGCAGTAAAGGAAGAAAGTGAGAAACAAGCCCATCCACAGCAGAGAGAGAAGGGGAAAGGTTCTGAAAGACGTGGAGTTGACCAGGGATGTGGGGAGAAGCCAAGTCTGGCCTTGAAAGATGAAGGCACTAAGAAGGCTGGAAGCAGGTCACAGACCAAGGGGACAGTGCTAATGCAAAAAATCTGTGCTTGGTAGTGTCTGGCTGAAAGAGATTTGATGTGGTTACCCCAGTCTCACCAGCACAAGCAACCAACATGCACTGCTCTGTGCAGGAATGGCATCTCTGCAGCCAAAGCAGGCTCACCTAGACTTTCACACTTGACTGGCTGCACATCTTATGTTTGCAATGCTTCCTACACCAGGTGAGGTCAGGAACCCACTCTGAACACCACTGCAAAATATGAGCAGCTTAATTTCTTCTCAGCAAAGGTTCAGAGGGTGGTGTTTGCAGACAGTTAAAAAGCATAACCTGGGGGTCTCAAACTGAAGAACTAAGGACCCATCAAGAGTTCTTAAAGTCAAAGGGAAGTCTGTTAGGACATAACTTACAATAAAGCTTGTGACTTTTTTGCCATCCTTGCACTCGCAGTCTGAGTCTGCTTCCAGCCTGCTGCTTTAGGAAAGCTCTTTAACCCTTTGTATGGGGTTAAACTTATAGTATGGAGGCATTAATCTATAAGTATCCACATCAATCACTGGGCATCAGCAGAAAGAAACTGTGCAACCAGTTCAAGAGGCAAAGAGTAAAACTTGACAGAATAATAGCTTTTCTATTTAGCAGCTGCTGTCCTGTAAATTACCATTTTAGTGCTAGATCGAGAGTGTGGAAGAAGAAATCTAGCCTGAAAATCCCTGACTGCTGGGGCTCAAGATGTGGGAGCATTTCCCTAGTGGTACCCAGCACCACGAGACAGCAGAACCAGAGGGCACAAGGCTCACATGGTGCTGGGTGGGACAGTAGAACAGAAATGCACAGATCTAGCAGATTTTTATCCTGTTGTAGCTAACTGGTGACCTGGGAGCCAGTGTGCAGGACTAGTGTCCCTGACAGGGCTTTCCAGAGGACACCCTTCGCCCCAGCAGCATGGCCATTAAGGGTATGAGGTTCTCCAGTGCCACCCAGCATGGCAGAGGCTACATCACACACACACTACTCGTGGGGAGCAAACCCTGACACCCAAGCAAAAGGAGAGTTCTAAAATGTCTGCCAAGGTCCCAGAAAATTTTTTGTAGTGACGCACCTTAATTTTGAAGTTTATATGCATTACAAGCATATTAAACAAGTAAAGTAACACCTGTAATAATTTTAAAAATATATATATTGTTGATCAGAAATGGATTACCAGGATCTGTTCCACTTCTTTGCAGAGATATGCATTAATTTCACAAGTATTACTACTTGTCATCTACAGAAGCCTCTTCTGTGTACGTTTGGCTGTGCATCACATATTGATTCTACAGAACCTCATATAAAAAACTGGCAATGAATGAAAATTTAAGGAAAGTCTCCTGATTTTAAGTTGGATTCTTATTCAATCTTCAGATAATCGTTCTGTAATATTGTGTTAAGTGCCTGATTTTATCTAAAAGTATTACTTTTTTAAAGTCAGTTAACAGGGATCATAGAACATTGCCAAGTTAAACTCTTCCAAACACTAAGAAAAGTAAGCGAGGCCTTAAAAAGCAAAATGTAGTCTGGGACTGATTTCCAGGAGATATTTGGAATAAAAGGCCTCTATTATAAGTATTGATAATTCATAGGAAGAGGGTATGGATAATCTTCTTGTTTAATTAAACTTCTATTTAAAATAGTTCAAATCTATCTGAGTTTGGACTACTAAAACACTGCAGGAATGTTTCAGGTTTGAGGAAAGACAATACAAATGGGATACAGTGGTGCAGTGACCATTTGCTGATCTGGAAAACCTCACTTGGTACAAAATGTAACATTCCTTTTAAAACATACTCCCTGGCAATGGCGAGTGCAAAGGTTGAAGTGACACACTCTGCACGACAGTGAGACACCGCAGGCACCTGAAATTGTATCTGAAATTGTGCACCTTATTTACCTCCAGTGAACGCCCTCTTTCACCAAGACATTTCTGTGGGACATGGCATCCGAATTTCCAGGGGGAGAGACTCATAAGAGCAATATATTGGGTATGTGCATGTTACTGAACTAGAGACCATTTTAACAAAAGTTGAGGATGAACTTGGGAGATAACAACCAAGTCAAAAGCAGATAAAAAGTTCAATTGTGCTATAAGGTCATTTTGAAAGGAAAATTCTGTATTGAAAAACGGCCACTGCTGTGTGAGTTGCCTTCTGAGCCCCTATGCTGGCTAAGGAAATAGATGCAGAATTATCTGCTTTCTTTGCACATACTGTCCACTAAAAGACAGGACTAGGTCTCAGATGTTACGTACTATCAAACTCCCAGAGACTAACACATTCATTTCCAGCAGAGTCAAGCTTGCACTGGTTGAAGACATGGAGAATACTAAGACTTGGCCCCATTTTTGTTCCATGTGGAGATCACAACTCTTAAGAAATATTGTTCTGTGATGTGAAATTAAATGCTTTCAATCTCTATTTTGAATATGCAGTCTTAAGACGCATCCATAGTTCAAGAAACCAGTATCTGGCAACTGGATAATACTGGACATTCACAATGAAAGGATTAAATAAAAACTATAATAAGATAATTGGTCTAGAGCCTTTTTGTCTCATCATTATGAAGTTTCACTAAGAAAGTCTGTTTTCCTATTACAATTTTTTTTGTCAAGGCATGTTCTCTGGGTTTTTTAAATGCATGTTCCTGAATAGTCTGGTATGAAACCACAAGGAAATCTATCCACAGGCTCTGGCAGATAATGCTGTTCCTCACACCTGAAGAGCCAGGGCACAGATAGTACAAGAAGAACCGTGAAAAAATTAACACAATTCAATACAGGAGACAATTCAATAACAGCAGAAATAAAATGTTGGCTGTAGGAACCCTAGTTCCTACGTGTCTACCATTTTAATAGCCCACAGGAAAAACTGCAGAGTTGACTTGGACTGAATGGGTCCTACTACTGTAGTCTTCATCTGTGGTATGCCTGGCAAAACAAGGCCACAGCCTTTCTGACACTGAATATTATGCTGCTGAAAGCCTTGTGCAAGTCCTCACTGGGATTTTTCATGAGCTGTTTTCATGCCTCCCTTTCTGATTTCCTTCACAAAGCATGATTCTGTCAAGGGCACAGATAGAGAAAAAGTCCTTTCTTTCAAAAGCAGTGAATCTGGTTTGTTTCTATATTACTGTTTATTTTATGACAGTGCTACAAAGCCTGTAAATGTTGTTAAGCCAGAGTCAGTATTACCAATGGAAATAATTACTACTGCTTCAACTGACGTTTTGTTAATGTTTCTGTAGCGCTGTCTCATGAGTCATGACAGGATGGAAATTAATTTGTCACTGCTGTAGGTCTCTTTCTTTACTATAAAGCAAGTTTCTCCTCTTA
>VXBT01001767.1:155439-184103 GCA_013400235.1 Oriolus oriolus
GCAAGTTTCTCCTCTTACATTCATCTGCTCTCGAGTCTGTAGTAGAACTAATAAACCAAAAACATGCTTGAACATCCTTGTACGTGCTGCCTTCTCCGCAGCCAAGGCATTTTAAGTGTTGTTTTCCTTAGGTAATGGAACAGTCATGTGAAATTGAGGCCCTGGAGAAGGCATCTCTGAAAGTCACATAAAGCTTCTGGACTCCTTCAGCCTTTGAAAAAGTTTATTTTTAGTGTCTTCACAAGGAAATTTGCTTCTGAGGACTTCATGGTATAAAAGTTGTGCTTCCTATCAACTCACAGCACAGCCAGCTGTGCTCTGTCCAAACTCATCTGACAGCATGGCAGTGTGTGGAGCCCATGTTGTCCCTTTGGCAGCCAGCATCCTTTCCAGGATGCCACCTCCTTGGGATTCAAAGGCTCCTTGACAATAAATTATAATACAGTGAAACTACATAAAGAATAAGGAAGAACATACATGTTCTACCTGGTGACCAGAGAAGGTCCTTGCAGTGGTTAGGGCTGGAGCATAGGCCATATGAGGGATGGCAGAGGGTGCTGGGCTGGTTCAGCCTGGAGAAGAGGAGGGGAAGGATGGACCTTATGTCCAGTCACTATGTGACGCACAAGAGGCAATAGGACATTATTAGCAAAAAGGTTAATTTCTTTTGGTTTACTTACTAAGAAAGGTTTTTCACCTTGAGGGTGGTCAGTGACTGGAAGACAGGCTTGGAGGCATTGCAGGATCTCCAGCCTTGGAAGCACTAACACTTTCTTGGCACAAGGCACACAGTAACCTGTTCTAAGGGGTCCTGCTTCATGCAGGGGGTTGCACAGCCAGAGGTCTCTTCCTATCTGAGTTATTCCATGAGCCAATGAAGGCTTTGGAAGGTTTGTTGTTTTATTTCTTTGTCTGAAGAACTGGCTTCTAATCCCTGTTAAGTTTCTCTACCTTGGGTTTAGCAAACTCACAATGTTTCAAGCGAAATCTTAGCCCAGCTTTCCATATAAGCATTTTTATTCTAAAAACTCCAGTAGGAGAAAATAGGTAGTCTGATACAAAAATATAAAAGAAAATTCCTCTCCACTTTTTCTTTGCCTGTTCAATTCGTGCAACAGTTTTGCCTTCATCTGTGGGTATGTTCAGCCTTTCTTCAATACACCAAGACTGTAGCAGCCTGGTCAGTTTTTAGGTGGTGGCTTAACCTGCATTTCCCAGTGTGGATCATGACTGAGACAGCTGCAAATTTAGCTGACTTCATCTGGCACTCTCTAGATCTGTTTCCAAACTCTCTAAAGAGTGAATAAATAAGAGCTAATGCTAAACTCTTTCTACTGAAAAGCTTTTTCTCATTTTCACAGCTCAAAGAAACCTTTCTCCATTGTCAAGGGATTTTTATTTTTATTTTAAATTAAATTTAATATTTAAATATAAATTTGTTGTAAGTTGGAGGAGTGTACTTTGGGGTGTTTTGTGGTATTTTAATGTCTGAAAGTGATGCAGTAAGAAAAACTGTAAGAAATTAGACTTAAAATGAAAAAACAAACTTTTCTTGAAAACAGACCTCAGCAGTGAGGAAGCCTAAGGCTCTCATCCAGAGGAATCCAGCTTTGTCCCTGGGGAAGTGTGCCTACTTTCAAGTGTGCTTACTTTCTGTGACAAATGATGAATCATAGCCAATAGCTTTCCTGCCTTGTACTTCAAAAGTAAGATCTGAGTCCACCACACACCTCAGCTGCTCCCTTCAGCCAGGCTGGTGCATTGCTGCCTTCCCCGAGCACCTTCGAGAAGGTGGCAGCTCCCTCTCAGTCCTGCGCTTATGCTCTCATAGCAACTTGGATATACAGCATATGCATCCAGCCACTAAAGGACCTGTGGACAAAGGAAGTGTCAGTCTCTTTTCAGAGACTTCAAACACGTAGTTTAACACTTAAGTGTTTCATTATGCCAGGATGTGCTTTGGCAATACCCAGAGGAAGTAACGGTGGGCTTTCCATCTGCAAACTCCACTTTCTCAGGTAAAGTTTCAGCTCTTGAAACCAAATCCTATTGTGAAAGTCCTTCCAGAGGGCTTTCTGTGAGACTGATGCTTATTCCATAAGTTCCGAAACAATACAGTACCCTCTTCATGACATGGATAAACTGCACCACTTTCCTCATTTCATCATGGCTGTCTGGTTTTAAGCACTGCAGAAATACAGATGTGTATTTCAGACCGGAGAAAAAACAGGACTCTGATAGTCTACATAACTTATTGGTCTACAAGAAGGCTGTCTCCTGCATCAGACAAAAAAGTCTTATCAAAGAAGGACCTGAGGAGGGAAACAGCTGCTCGCCTTGGGGGTCAGAACTTTTTTTCTACCCCCACAGAAGTTTCACTTAATTC
The DNA here is from genome assembly GCA_013400235.1 of Oriolus oriolus. Taxonomy (NCBI): domain Eukaryota; kingdom Metazoa; phylum Chordata; class Aves; order Passeriformes; family Corvidae; genus Oriolus; species Oriolus oriolus. The sequence continues at coordinate 157,826 of VXBT01001767.1, forward strand.
AGTTTTATTAGAAAATGTTTGGACCTCAGGGCTTGTTCCCAAAAGTGCACCAAGTTTCTCTAACCACTGCCTGAGAAAACCATGGCCGTCATGCCAGTATGTCACCCACGGTATTCACAGTGCCCCCAAATTAAGACCTGAAGGGCATTTTCTCAGATTTACTGAACAAGATGCCAAAGACCTGATTGAAAACTTGAAAGGATATCACATCCTGGCTATTTCCTATCTCTTCCTCCTTGTCTATAATCTTCAATCTCTTGCCCCATGACTTTCACAGCATGTCTTTTCCTAACTGAATGGGTCACATCATTATTCAAAATAACACAGAGCACAATTCTCTTTCAGTAGATGTTGCATTTTAGCATCTGGACTCACCATATGCTGAGTGCTATGCTGCAGTGCCAATGGAAACCAACAGTGCACCTACACAACACATGAAGATTTTCTCAGTTAAGTGAGAAAACCTGGGTTCTTCTTGTAGATCATACATGATCTCTGTTGGCACTTGTCATGAATTGCAGCAAAGAGCTTTAAAACAAACAGGATTTATCTCCTAACAGGTTATTCAGGAATACATTTTCTTGCCTTCTTCAAATGGAGACGTTTAGCCAGCCTTACAGACTGAAGAAGTAGAGCACATGCAGCCTCAGACAATTCCTAAAGCTCTTGAGACATCTGTCTGTCAGAGTTGCTTTCCTTTCTCATGGATTCTATCACTGAACAACATATGGAAGGCTGTCCGCTGTGTGATTCAACTCGAGGAGAGCTCTTCTGCAAGTTTGACAAGGCAAATAATGAAGTTCTATTTGTCACCTTTGATCTTATCAACTTAGTAAATATTCTTCTGGGTGGGAGAGAATGGGTTGACTGCCTAAGATATAAATAAGGTCTGAGATGGTCCCTATTGCTTCCTCAAGTTGTCTGTAAGCAAGCAGTATGCTCTTTGTATCACTTCTTTTTTTCTCTGACGTATTTGCTTTGTGTGTTAGCAGCACTGATTTATGAGATGGAGGAAGTCTCTTATTTGGCAATTCCACAGAGGTTGTTAAATCAAATGCACAAAACACTTGTCACATGTTATCAGTATTCAACCAATAAAATCTGATACAGGTATGACTCAGCAACTTAGGCGCCATGATCACTTTCAGTAAATATCAGCCCTGATTTTCATCTCTTCTTCTGGTTTCTCTTTACTTGGAACCCTTTCATGGAATATTGGAAGAGGGCAGGAAAATTGCTAAATTCTAAAAATAGCATGGCCACTGCCTGATTTTTCCCATAAGTACAACACAGGTGCCCTCATGCTAGTAGCTTTCCCATGTAAGTATTTAATTCTCCAGGAAGAATCCTTCTTCTAAGCCATGTCATATAAGCCGTGTGAGGAGTGGCTGAGGTCACTGGGTCTGTTCAGCCTGGAGGAGACTGAGGGGAGACCTCACTGCAGTTACAGCTTCCTTGTGAGGGGAAGAGGAGGAGCAGGCACTGATCTCTTCTCTGGGGTGACAGTGACAGGACATGAGGGAATGGCCTGAAGCTGTGTCAGGGGAGGTTTAGGTTGGATATCAGGAAAAGGATCTTCACCCAGAGGGTGGTTGGGCACTTTCCCAGGGAAGTGCTCGTGGCACCAGCCCTGACAGAGCTCAATAAGTGGACAATGCTCTTAGGCACATGGTGTGACTCTTGGGGATGGTGCTCTGCAGGGCCAGGAGCTAGGCTCGATTAGCCTTATGGGTCCTTTCCTACTGAGCATAATCTGTGATTTTGTGTAAATACTAATATTTTGTATAAATATTAATTAATATTCCGAGGGGGAAACAAGCAACCTTAGACTGTCTTCAGCACAGTTTAAAACTATCTCCAGCGGCTTGTTCTTTGTGAACATACTGACATCTCGTGGTTCCATATGAAACTGACTAGTTCACGTTCAGAAGAGACATTTCCACAAGGGATTTTACACAAGTTGCATTGTTTTGGCTGATTCCAGGACGGTAGGGAAAAGAAATAGATGTTAAACTTAAAAGAAGGTTTTTTTAAAAAACAGCTGTTCCTGAAGTGGCTGAACACACTTTGAAATGCAGAGCACTGCAGTTCAGGAATTCATAGTTTCTAGCCGAGCCACCAACAGTGAGACTCAGATCTGCTTCCATCATTCACTGCACTGTCTTCAGATAGAGAGAGGTGAAGTGATTGTCTGGGGGGTGCTGACTCAGGGTGATCCAGCCTTTTCCTTCTCCCCAGGCCCCTGGGGCAGTGCACACAGGCACTGACACAGACCACTGCTGTGACCCTGCTTACCTAGAAGGTCAGTTCCGTTCATGCCAGAGAGCATTTCCAAATGTTGACTAAATCAAGAATGAGGATAGCTGAGTAACACATGAAATTCAGGCCACAAAACATCTCTTTTGGCACTAAAAATCTCAACTTCTCCATACAAGGAGTTTTAACAAAGTCTGTGTTATGGCATCGATGGAAGCTGTGATGAAGGGGAATAGACCAAGACATGAAGAAGAAAGGCAGCAGATACAATGTTTGGCTGTGGGGATTAAAAATTGTCATGGAGCTACTCCAACTCAGCCATGCAAGTTGTTTCTTCTGGGCTGCATGAAAAAAGACCTTTTTCTCATGAAAGTGGTAGTCACAGGGAGTGGGGGAAACAAGAAACGAGAATGCTCTTAACACCCACAAAGATTATGTTATCAACTTCTATCTCTGTCATGCAGTGAAAAGTGGACCAGGTGTTCACAAAACAGTCGTACATTATGCATGCAAACTACATGTGACACCAGCTGCTGCATCCTTGCATGCAGCCTGTGGCTGAACAGCAGCACTTGGCAAAGGCAAAGCCCAAGGAGCCTAGAGTCCCTCCCCATGGGGCACAGTGCACCCCTCATGGGTCAGTGTGCCACATGCACAGTAGCAAACTGCTACACAGGCAGCTGCTCTGCCCTGTCCCTGGCTTCCTTCCATCACTGGCCCCAGGGAAGTTTCCTCTAAAACATTTACAGCCAAAACACGCTCATCTAGAGATGGGCTGACATTTCTAAACCCTCTCACTGCTTGAGACAGGAGGAGGGTAACCATGTTAGGAAGGTAACCATCTCAGCATGCAAACAATTGCTGAGACAGGAAAGTTTTGTTCCTCACAGTCTTTCTTTAGAGACCCAGTTTTTCCTTTGCCTTAAAACAATCATATTGATGTCTCTTTGGAACAAATTCTCTATATTAATTTCTGTGTTGATTCAGCATCACTTCTTTCTTTTTCATATAATGTCCAACTGATTCTGTGGAGGCAGTGAGACTAGTCAGTGTGCTGGGGAGCATGTCCAATATTTATCTCCAGCCATCGAAACATGCAGGAATGTCTTGCCTAAAGCCAAGGTAGCCTTTGTGGATAATTAGGTATGAGGCTTAGTCTGAGGCTCAGGCTGTAATTAGCATCCACATCTCTGTAGTGATCCCTGTTACACTGCAACTTATATTCCCTCTGAGACACCCTTGTTACTGTGGGGGGCATGGTGCAGGAGGAAACCTGTATGAGGCACAGGCATTGTACAGCGTAGTACAACTGTTACTTGTTCATTTCAGTGCCTCCTGAAAAAACAAAACAAAAAAAAAAAAAGTAAAAAGAAAACCCAAGCAGAGATCTTGTGAGGGATACTATTCCAGTTTTCATGTGAGCTCAGAGATAATACTGCATTGAATGGTTAGTTACTTCTTTCACTAGCCAGAGGACATTGCCTGCTTCTCCTGGAAAGAACATTCCAGCTGGACACTGCTAAAATTATCTTCATGGCTGGAAAGCTCAAAGTATTTACACCAGAGGAAAAGGCTGCAGATTGTACCTCTGGTCATTTCTATTAATGCTTAGGGTGCATTGCTCTCAATGTCAGCCTTTCAGGAGCTGTGGAGAGTGTTTTACTCTAAGTAAGACCCATGCAGCAGTCCTCAGGAAGATCTGCGCAGTGCCTTAACTCGTGCGGGGTCTGCTGCAGTTTAGTTAGTGTGGGATGGGTTTTCCTTAGAGCACAAGAACTCACAGCCTTCCAGAAATGTAAGCAACCTTTAGAGGATAGGAAGATTTCCCTCAAAAACATGAGACTTCACTTCATACAGTCTGCATTTATAACATGTCATAAAATCAATGCCAGCCTCTCCTCCTGGCTTTCGCTCCCAGCTTGGCTGAACCTTAGTGATGCCCACAGCGAGAGGCTCTGGCAGGGTGCATGGCCACCCACAAATGTTGCCGTGTGTGGGCTCCTTTGATCTGGATGGCAGGCTGACTTGGTGACAGAGGGAGCAACAAGCAAATGTCAAGCTGTCAGCTCTGACCAGAAATAAGCCTTCTGGGAGTGGAGGGCACAGCTGGGTGGAGAGGCTACCCTGCAGGTTTGGCCTCTCTTGGAACTCTGAGGTGCTCTCCCCAGCTCTGTAATGTAGTCTCTCATCCTTCCCTAAGTGATCTGAGAGACTTGTGAGGGAAGGGATCAAAGTAAAATTATTATACAATGTTGTTTCAAATCATAAAGTTTCCTCTGACAAGGGAAAAATAAGAGCAGCAAATAGAAGTCACACAAAATTGGAACTGGCAAAAGATCTTATCTGCTTCAATGGATTTTGAATCAGTCTTTCAAAGCCCTTCAGAGCTATATCTTGCCCTTACTGCTTTCAGCATCCTTCTCTGTCCCTTCACCTGAAATGTTGTGACACCAGCTATTCTGATGGATATCTCTGCACATGCATCTACCTGGTCCTCAAATATGGGGCCACTTCCTATGGCTTAGCTGTGATGGAAGTGGCAGCAGATGCTGCAACCAGGCAGACAGAAGAGTGGACAAGAAAAGAGAGGGATAAAATATTTTCCCATCTCTTCAGCTGACAAGATTGTCTATTCTTCTACCATCCTGAAATGGAGAGGAAATCTTCCAAAAAAGAGCAATACTGGGCTGAAACAGACAAAAAATATTATTGATCTTTAAATGAAAATTACTATTTATGGATTCCAATTTTCTTTGGATAAACATAATTTTAAAAGTGTTGAAATGGCACAGTTTGACAGCTCTTGCTTTAAAACATCCATTTTCTTGCAGTGTCAAAACAGACTGATCTTTCTGGGAAAGACTTCATGGGAACATACCACTTGTTGTCTACTCTGGAGTGTAGCACTTTACCCTGACTCTTGAACTATGAGGACACATGAGATTATGCTGACAGGCAGAAGTGACTAGATGCTTGGTTTATTCACTTTCTTTGCCGCATTTGTGCTGTTTATTTCAAATCACTTGTGGATGTAATGAAAATAATGATCTCAGTAACTAGGGGTTGCTCAGATTCTGCTCAGAGCCCTTGGGCACTAAAGCAGCTTCAAATGTCATTGTGTCTATAGTATGTCAGTAATTGAATATTTATAGCCTGCCTAATTTTAAGCCTTTCTTGTATCTATCTCTGAGAAAAGAAAAAAAAAAAGATCATAAAACATGCAATAATATCTTAAAATGCCTGCCCTCCCCCAAGTATATGGCAAAATTATGACTTAATCCATCTTCACCAGATGTTGCAAGCATACTGTGTTAAGCAGACTCAGATGAGCAGCCATAGAAATTGGTCTTTTTCAAGTTTGGATCACATTTTAAGAAAGCATTTTTTTTGTCAGTGACCATCCACGAAAACTGTTACTGCTTGCAGCAGTTTCACCAGACCATCACCAGAGGGTGGCAGGGCACTTTGTTGCAGCCACTGCTGCTGACTTGCGGTGCTGAGTTCGTACAGACACCCATCTCGCCTCACCCTGCATTTGTCTTCTTGATCCACAAGAGAAGTTATCCCCCTGAAAGAGTAAACACTATTTACTGTCTTTATTCTCTTGAAAGACAGCACAGAAAATTGGGACTGAAATCTGCATCAGAAGAGTTTTGGTTGTCACTCTTGCTTGAGAGTGTGCCTCACTGCTCAGAGTTAGTGGAAAGACTAGACTCACTCTTCTCATGCAATTGCAAGAGCAGTTACTGTTCTCTGACCTTCTGCCTTCAAGAGCAAATTCACTGAAACGGGACTTTGTCTTCTTCTATACATTTCAGAGCTGTCTTTATGGAAAGCAGTTGCTAGAATGCTGGTTTCCAGAAAGCAGTTTGCACAACTTTGCACGGTTGCTGCTTATTTCTGAGTACTTGCAGGACCCATGGTGCTTCCTTATATGCAGCAGGCTTCTTTTGCTTTGGCACTGATGGTCTTGGAAATCTTCCCAGCTAAGACCAAAGTGGCTCTTGTCGAGAAAGAAAGAAAGCAAGCAAGCAAAAGAGGAAGACATGCATGTCTCCCAGGAACTTCAATGCACTTCAAACACTTCCCACTCATTTGCATGGAGAGAGAACCACAGTGTTCATAGGTGCACTGGCAGGTTATTTTTCACTGCTGCCTTTGCCTGCTTCATTTGTGAGTGTCTAGGAACAGCTCTGCAGACGGAAAAGGCCAGCCTGGGTGGAGACACTCAGCTCACCTAGCAGCTACTACACCAGGCTGTGGGTGGCTTGGCTGGACCAAGTCCTTTCCAGATAACCTTTTCTCACTGGAGGAAAGAGGATATTTTCTGCCCCATGTCAAAAAAAAACAACCCGCTATGGGCATTAGTTTATGTTCAGCAACTGGATCATACAACCATGACTTGAGCAGTTTTGATCAGTTCCCACTAGATGATGCTGTAGCCCCTCCAGGGAAGAGAGGCTATTGCTGTTACAAGGGGGGAAATACATCCTTAGTTTTAACTACAAATTAAGCTGAAGCACTCTTTCTGCTCATCCATTCACATCCAAACCCTACTCTTCATCTTATACTAAGGGCATTGTAAGCAAGGCATTTTGCATAGATTACGAGATGATAGGCCCAGATGATTCCAACTTACTTAACAGGATATTCACGCCTGGGTGGCAGCAGTGTTAGCCTGAAGTTCCAGCTCTCTTCTGTCTTCCTCCTTTCTTCTGCATGGGGCATTATATAGGGTATTGTAACATCAGAGGTTGGTGGTCCATTCCCAGAACGTATCTGCATCAATCAAGCACGGCAGATGTCCAAAAGTCTTGCCTCATTTAGCTGGAAGCTGAAACAACTCTTCTGGTAAATCTGTGATGTGGTAGCAATGGGGATCAAACTTTTAGGAAAACAAACCTAAATTATCATCTTTCATGTTGTAGTGGTTGGGGAAAAATGAGAGGGAGGGAAGTTGTATACTTATTCTCTGTGAGTGACTTTCTTAATGACATGCTCATTGAGAGTGACTTTTGCCAAATGCTGTTTACTTTTTGCTGTCAAATCTGTCTGAATTAATCACAAGCAACTTGATTGAAAAGTGAGACTTGTTCCCCTCTGCTTGCTAAGTGACACACAGACTGAGTGTGAGAAACAGCCTGCCAATGACTCCATCAGGAATCCTGTGTCAGTACAACAGCTGAAAAATAGAAGACACTTTGCCAAGTCTCCATCTTAGCCCATGGTCTCTCCTACTGCTCTCCCATGAGTGCAGTTATATGGCTAGAGCTTGGAGAAGGATTTGCTCTACAAAATTCTTGTCTGTGGAGCTATTCTTGCACTGCTGGAAATTTCAAAAGAAAAATAAGGCAAAAAACTTATTTCAACCTAGACTTAACATACACAGCTTACAACTGAGAAACAAGTTGCAAATTAAGCTTGGATGGCAATAGGTATGAATTTGGGAGGCGACATGAAACCAGACTAGTGGGCTAGAAAAATATGAGGGAGTGGTACACCAGATTAAATTAATTGTGTTCATTTCCAGGATCACAAAAATTTTTACAGGTGTTAATGCAATCTTCATGGCGTAGCTGGACTCTAGAAGAAGCAGTCCTCAGTCTCTCATCCTGTGAACACATCCTTTTCTACAATGACCTGATCAGTATGTATTGGTGGTATTTATTCTGCCCTTACAGATTAAATAAGGAATTCTTCTTACTTACTTACTCTTACATAAAAAAAAAAAAAAAAATTACTCTGAAACACAGGCTGTGACTTTTGTTTGTCCTCTCTTCTTTTCTCAAGACATCTAAGTTAAATGTGTTTGCTTCAAAGTTAGGATACCTGATTTGTCCTTGGCTTTCCAGGTTCTTCACAAGGAGTTAGATCCATATTTGACCCAGTCACATGGTCAGTGCTGTAGCTTTCAAGGTCTAGCTGTAGCTGTGAAGATTTTTGGTGGTCAATACTTGATGACATACAAACTCCTTCTGCGCTTGACCAAAATAGATGACTTTGGTGCTCCATTTCACACAGCTGCAAAAAGTGAAGAACTCCAGTGACAGTGAACCATCTTCTCTGAGCTACCCTTTTCTGGATAAGCTGTTGACAAATGGGAAGCATAAATAGTATTTTTAAACCTAAGCATAAGAGGAGAAAATTAGCATGTTAAGTGATCTCAGATGCCTCCACATGAATGGCCAAAGGAAGCCCTCGGTCAGGAAGCCCTTGGTCTCCCCTGTGGGAGACTAGACAACCACCATCACTTTTTTATCCCCTCATGCACTTTTTACAGGGCAGAGGTCTGTATGAGGATGAATTACAGGAGACAAAAGCTTTGTGCCAGCTTCTCACCACTTGATCCCCATAGGGGTCACATTATTGTCACTGCGCGGTCTCTTCCTTACCTGCCTAACACCTTTATTTAAGAGAAAGGAACAAACAAGCTTCATAAACCAACATACTAAGCCAGAAGCATTGGGGATTAACTATATCATGGTCTTAGAAATCTAGAGGATTTTGCACAGACATCCTCTGCCTTTACACTGCTAATGCTTTGTCTAAAAAATCCTTGTCAGTTTGACAGAAAGAGCTAATTCTATGCAAAGACACTTTATGATTTAACTGACACTAGAATGGTGAAAATCTGTTTGTTCTCTGTACCTCAAATTCTCTAAGCCAAGTATCATGGCTGTGATCCAGCCAAGTTTTAGCATGAATCTACACTCTAAGTATCTGCATCATCTTATCAGATGCAAGTAGTAGCATAAATAAGAGCCACCATAAAAGAAATGTTCCCTGGATTGCATATATATGAATTCGTCTCTTTAAAATGGATGCTGAATATCCTCTTTGCATGTATTTTCCATCGGTCTCACTTGAACAGAAAGCTTCTTTAGGAAATTTTTTGTAATCAAGCAAGCAGGGGCAAAGGGAAACAGATTAAGAAAGGGCCCTGAAATCAAGTAGAATGACAATTTCAAGTTACCATGAACTTGTAAAAGTCTGTACAAACCTTTCATATGTTTGCAGAGTGAGTCTTTTTCTTCATTATTTTTGGAATCTGGGTGGGGTTCCTCCACTGTCATTTCCAAACCTCTTCTGCTGTCTGTAGAGGCCTCTCAGGCTATCTCATCCCTGGGTGGTATCTCCAGGTCTGTCTGCTGTTCCAAGGCTCTGACCTAACAATTGTAATGTTTAAACAACACCCCTGGGAGTGAGCTTTCCTTCCCTGTCTGTCTTTGGAATGGGTGGGAAACAGACTTTCAGCTCTCAGATATGCACTGTGCTCTGCTCTTGCTGACTTTGTCCAGGTTAGCAGCATGCACAAACACACTCAAGAACTCAGCTCCTGTGGTGACAAACTAGATACGGCTTACAACAGAACATGTCCTGCTGCACTAGTAAATGGCTTACTATTTCATGATAAACTATAAGGCTGCTCTATCACATTTGTTGTACTTTGAGGCACCTGAATGAAACAAGACTTTCCATCTTGGCACTGCTGAACAGCCAGTGCTAAAAGTATTGACCTGCTTACAAGCAGGGAAACATTCCAGTTATGTAAACAGCAGAGAAGTATTTTTTTTTTCTCTGCATTCCTAGAGTAAGCTGGCTTTAGCTGAGTCCATAACTTCTGTGTGTGCTGTTCCCTTTGCTGTCTCCACAGACACAAATTGGTTTCTTTTAGAACCACAGCCTGTAAAGTAACCCTACTTAAGCAAGGGGTTTCAAAGTGTTCTTGTAAAAGCCAGCAAAAGATTTTGAAAAGACATTGAGTGACCAGCTCTAAAATGGTTTTCCAAAATAAGCAAAATGTGCTATGCTAGATGAGGCCAAATGCTGCTTTGAGCAGCAATTGTTTCCAACAACAGTTGCTAATGACAGTTGAAGAAAACTTTACAACAGGACAAGTTAAAACCTCCTTGTTTTCCTCCTCCTCCTCCTCTTCTTCTTCTTTTTGAAGTACTGACTACAATAAATTTTAATAGCCATACATAGTTCTATTTCTTGAATCTATTGAACCCGTTTTAACCTATTCATATCACTGTCCTCTGCAATATTCCATCCTAGTGATTTTCAGTCTAACTTCTGTAGTGTGTATAGTAGAGAAGAGGTCAAAAAAGTGGGGAAAGAACGTATTTTTGTTGGTTTAAATTGGCTGCATCTCATTTCAAGTCTGTTGCTTCTAACCCTTGAATTATTAGCAGTAATAATTCTCAATCTTCTACACTTTCACTTTTTATAGTTGCATTCTCAATCATCATGTTCCCAGAAGGCAGGGTTATTTTGCATATATGATAGTTTTTCTGTTCTTTTGTTCGGTTTGACTTTGAGATAGGGCAAGAAAACAGGCATATAATGATACAGATCTGTCTACATCACAGGTTCATATAGGACTGCAATGCTTTTTATTCTATCTTTCTCTCTGTAGCTGTAAGAAAAAGCTGCTTTTTTATTTTTCCCCACAACATACACAGGGACTTGAAATTCATCAAGTGCAAGAATACCATCACAAAAATGCACAGTGGGCTCTGATTTTCCTTCATTTGGATTGGACCTCCACCTTGACCACAACAACAGAAGACAGGTGGAAATTATGCTTGAAGTAAAAATACAAATCTGAGATTATTTTTGTGCAGCTCAAGCTCACTTCTTCACTCATTTATTCAGGAATGTTGTCTGCGATGCATGTTGCAATCAATCCAATCCCACATTCATCCTACTAAATTGACTTTGCCCTGTAAACAAAAATGTTATAGATTTTCTGGTTCATTGCATTTTCAAATTCAGCTTGAACAAATAACTATTGGTCTTCCAACATGGAGTGCAATTGCTTCACCTTGTCTTGACTCTTTCAGATGTATTTCAGGCAGAAGACAGACCAGAACAGACAGATTAACTTCACCTATTTGATAACTAGTATCCACAGAGTCCTCAAAGTAAGGCTTCTCTGGAATGTCAAAGATAACGAAAGCCCCACATAACTAAACAAACATCTCAGAACAATAAAGTGATCCATGCAATTTCCTGTATTGTCTCTTTGGAGTCCATGGACTCATGAGGCTCCTAAGTGAGCAGGAAAAAGACAACCAGCTCAGCCAAAAAGAGACGTACTGCCATAAAACAAACACTCTGCAAGAGCTGTGTCAGCTCCAGTGGGTGTTACTTCACCTTTTCAAACTGCAGTCAAAATTGAGATTTTAAGGTGCACACCAGAGTTTCATTTCACACAAACATATGGAAATGGGGATCATGTTCTCAAATGTTGAATATCGCCCTCTTTCTATTGAATCCAGGGAGAGTTCTGTTGGTGGGTGCATTGTTCTGCAAGATGTGGTTTATCTGAGTAGCACGTAGAATTATATATGCACCTGTTTGCATTAATTATTGAAAAGTTCATGGATTTGTGGAATGAGATGTTTTATCCCTATGTCTTTTTATTCCTGGTGGATTTTCTTTTTTTTTTTTTAATTACTTGGAAATAAAAAAAAATCATCTCTTTTTCAATTTGAAGATGAGGTCAGATGCTTTTTTAAATAAGTAGCAAATGCTTACTTTCCACCCTGTGTTTGGCATTTGGGTGTAAGACAATAAACCTGATGTGCAGCTTAAGCTGACTTTGAAGGACTCTGTACATCATCCACATCCACACCTGTGCTTAAAGCTACATCCTCACTAGGAATAAGCTTATAAATAAAGTCAGAAGAACAGGATGTACCCAATAGACCTGCAAGCCCCTGTTTCTATCAACAGATACCCTTTTTTAATGTTTGGTAAGCTACTATGAGTACTTGTTGGACCAGTTAAAGAATCCAGAATTATTTGTATGGAGTAGCTACCCCTGTGAGAGGCACAGCCTTAATTTAGACTAATTCAGTGTGTGCAGCAGGACTAATTTTGTCAGCACTCCTTATTTATTATAACTCCTGCCTCACTCAGAGCAGGCGGCTTTGTCCAAACAGTCAAGAAGACAAGATATCTGTGTTATTTCCCAGCCTCTGAGTAACCACTTTCGCAATCTGAATGTATCCCTAAAACTTTTCAAGTGGTCTTAAATGTAGGATTAAGGTAGCAGCCAGAGACTGCATGTTTCCTGTGGCTCTCTGAAAAAAAGGGTGTTCTAGACACAATACAAACTTTAAAACATTTGGAAGGCAAAAGCAGCAGAGCTTGCCAGAGGATGGCTGTTTCACAACAGCTCTCAAGTTTTCAAAACTTATTTTCAATGTGTTCTAAAAGAAAAACAAAGCTCTTCCAATGCTTTTAGGAGGCAGAATCATTACAAAATGGATCTCCTCTGACACACAAGTCCTGGGCACGCACTTTCCACCTCTCAGCAGCAAATCTGTCGTGTTTGGCTCAAGAATCTTCTCAAATTGTATGTAAAACAAAATCATGTTTGGTAAATGAGGACATTTGGAAAGCTTTTGGGCATATCTGGTGGGTCTATCAGCTCTAAACCAAGTGTCACCGTGCAGATCTGACAGATCCATACAAGCCCCGGCTCAAAGGCAAAGGAGGCAATAGAAACACTCTGGGTAACCTTTCTAGGCTCTTAGGATATGATATTTTTTGGGGGCGGAGGGGAGGGCGGGGAGAGAAGAAGTTGCATTTTGTAATATATTTTAATCCTTTCTTAGTCCTACATTTATTTCTGAATACAATTCTACCTGTTTCTCTTGAAAATAAATTTAAAAAAACAAAACACAAACCCAAAACCAAACAATCCTGCAGTGTGGAGACCATGTAAAAAAATTATGTTGGAAGAGCAGAGCCATAAGCTTTCCAGAAAGACCCATGTACTTCATTTGTTCTCACAGTGCAGGAGCACGTTTTGTATGTTCTATATGTTCACCCATAGGATGCCAGAACATTTGCCGGTGAACTTAGCATCTTGGCGTTTAACCTTTAGCCACAACTATGCAGACTATTTAACAAGCCAGGCCAAGGAAGTTAAAGTTTTTAGGCATACTTGTGCAGTGATCTTAGAATTTTAATGTGTAAGTGGTAAAATCTTTATATATTCAAAGCCCAGAAAAATAAATGAGCTTTCCCATTTTGCTTCATGTGACTGTTGAAGATTGTTTTATGAAACAATAATCAATGTGAATTTCCAAGGTCATGTGCATGTTAGTGACAGAATTCAAATATAAAATGTCAATGCACTCTTAATTAGGTCAAGATGTCTGAGGAAAATTCCTTCTGTCCAAAGCATCCTCTATTGCATCTGTAGGATAATTAAAATAAATTATGCCCATGAGAAAAGCCATGCTCTATCATCAAAATCCCATTTATCTAGATAAGTTTCAAATCCCTCCTTGTTTTGTTCAGATGAAGTTCATCTGTCTTTATTTGCAATTGATCTGGCTTTGCTAAAGCTTCGTGCAGTGGGTTGTTGGGGGAATTTTTGCCTCTGTAGCTTCCATGATTAGGTTTAGATCATTGAAAATAGGAGTCCTTAGCCCCTTCTGCTTTCCAGCTGCCCTCATGCTCTTTATCTTAACCTTTGTTAGTGACCTTTAAGACCCCCATATTTGGCTGTCCTCAAGAAGCAGCAATCCAAAGAGTCATCAACAGGTCCATTTCACCCTGAGGTTATAAGGTGAGGCAATGGTTTAGACTGCCCAGAAACTACACCCTTTGGTCATAGGTGTAACAGTGGACAGTACATTTCACTGCATCTGTACTCTGGGGAGAAGGCTTGAGACAGGCAGTCGTGCCAAAGACACAGGAAGAGGATGAAATGCTCTAGTATTTATTTTTCTAATAGATACTTCATTTCCTGTTCTCCCTTTTCAGTATTTACATTAGAAAGTACCTCCAGCTCCACTGCGTTCTACGGCATAGTTCACTAGTAGCAGTCATACTCACCCGTAATTGTATATTCAACACCAAAAAAGATGGTTGATCCTAGCCTTCAAAACTGGAAAAGCACCCTCCCATCTTTCTTATCATCTGGAGTAAGAAAAATAGCCTCTACATGTAAGGGCAACTTACCCTTACCCCTCACAGCTTCCCCAGAACTCATCATCCTTCGTTCTGGGTTTTTCTGAGGTGTTGTCTAGGGAAAGGGAGGTTGCCCCTGAGTTTTGGCACTGCAGAAAGATGTACCCTTACAGTAAACTCTTAAATGTGCTTGCAGGAGAAAGAAGCAAAAGTAAACAATGAAAGGGAAAGGATGAAACAAAGAGAAAAAATGTTCTTCTTTCTATTTAATGGAGGGAGGGAAACTTAATGCTCAACTAGGTCCTGTCACTATTTGTTATTTCAGAAGGTTCTTGCTTGCTGGTTTGTAACATATGCAGCTAATAATAAAGTAACAAAATTTAGAAAAGAAATCAGTAGGTTTCAAAGCTCACACTAGTCTTTCACAGATAAAACAATTTCTGTATTCTCATAGCCTGTCATTAAGGACAAAAAGCAGTTTCCATTATTATCTTAACTTTAGTTCTGCAAACTTTACTTTTTTGAGTTGAAATTTTGTGCTCTTTTTTTTCTAAATCCAACTATTTAATGACTTCAAAGTGAATTTTAGCTGTCACTGGACTTGGTTTTAATTTCAAGGGATCTTATCATGCATGTCTTTTCTACCCAGAGTTACATACATGAACTGAAGCATTAAATGCATGTGTGCATATCCATTTTTTTATGACTTTCTGTGGGCCTGCTGGCAACTCCTGAAGCTGTGAATTTCAGATTGCATGGGACAAAACAAAAGAAATAAGAGAAATTGGGAATTTGGTGTGTGTAAGAAACATTTTCAGTATCAGAATTAATTACCTTTTTAAGGACACCACAGTTGTAAAATTCAGGTTTAGATTTCATGCACCATTAGGCTTCCTCTTCCCTCTTGTCTATATAGATTTTTTTTTAAGGGTTCAAGAAATAAAAGGAACCTTAAAAAAAAGCAGATGAATGTACTTTACGTACTTTTTGACATTAAAACTACAGATTTGTGATATACTGTATTTCTTTTTCTTACATTTTTGTAAAATGCAATAATGTTACACTCATAATCCATTCATTTTTGCAAGTAGAACATGAAAATATGCAAAATTCCTGGTCATGGAAACTGGAAAATTCTTAGAAGGAACAAGATACTTTGACTTCCTATAGTTCTTGAAGGGCTTATCAACTAAATGAGAAGAAATCTCTATAAGGAAAAAAAATACCTTTTTTTCAGTGGTTGTGGCAATTGGTCTGGAAATACATTTAGAATGACACTGCTGTTTCTTTGTTCCTCTGATTTTAAGTAAGTAAGATTTGTTCCACATTTTTTTATCCAAACCACCATGTCTACCTGAAAGTTAAAATACTCACCAACAGTGACACGAGAGAAAAAGAAAGCAAGGCTCTGCTAGCATGGATCTGGCATGCAGAAGCAGAGGAAAAAGGTGATCTCATCCTCAGCAAAAAGAACCATTTCATGGTTGGGTCCCAGTGATGCTGGTGTCCTTTAAGGTGCTTAGTTTACAGAAAGGGCTAGTTGTCAGGGGTACCTACTCTGTTTTTAAAGACGTAACATATGGTGTTTATTTGGAAGTACAAGGACAGTCACTGCTGGGAGCTTGTCCGTTCTTGGAGATACTAACAGCAAAGACTGTGTGCCTTCATTATTGTTATTAAGTAATAAAATTGCTTCTAAATATCTTGCTCTTTCCTTTTTAAGTTACATGATACTATACAACCTGTAAACACCTTAACAAGGTCTATCTAACAAGTGTAACCCATAAGCTGACACTTGCACATGCACAAACAAAACAACACAGCAACAAAAAAGTGAAGTGATTCTTGTACTTCTGAAGAAAAAAAGTGTTCCTTGTGGAATGATTTTGCAAGTGTGTGTAATCAATTGTAAATAAATAGGAAAAGTTAGAGTTTGTAAGCAAGAAGCTTTGAGTGTAAAAGACTATTTAAACTGTGGTGAGATAAGCTGTTGCTTTCATTCCCAAAGTGCATTTTCAAACCAATTATGTTCTCTTATGACACTTCTGCTGATGTCATGAAAGGGCTTTAGTGATTGTATCTAACAGCAGATTTTGTCAGTTCATTGTGTAAATAATGGTATCCTAAAGATACGAACAGAAATTGTGCCCCTTTTTTTGGTGTGTATATATGATCACAGTCTAGGTCTACATTAATTTAAAATTTGAATTTAAAATCACCATAGCAGCCTGCACAGGTGGCCTCAGTATTTGGAGACTTAAAGGAACTATTTGAAAGATCAGAACACAACCTGGTTACTGAATACTGGTATCATGGCACTGCACTGATAAGTTTAAAGAGAGAGTAAAATCAAGAGCATATGGTTTGTGTGTACACTCAAATGATGAGGAGGGAAAATGCAAATACGAAGCTTGGAAGGAGAACTGAAACCACCAATAGGCAGGAAAGAAAATAGCAAAACAGAGCCAAAATACTTCCACATACAATGCATGATCCAGGATCGTCAGTTCCTACCTAATAGCTACTAACAAGCCCTGGAATTTCCCTTCCCACACGTGAGTAGGTATTATGTATATCCTGTAAGATAAGTTCTCCACACTGCCCTAAGTGATTCATTCCCACGTTTCTGGTAAACACCTGTGCTTAAAGCTTCAACTCATATAATTTCAAGCAACTTGATCTAAGCCAATTCTAAGTTGATTGATTCTCTTAGAGGTGCATGAGCCATGACATTTATACCAAGATCCACCAGGCTATCATAACTCACCTAGAAAATGGGGTTGTAACATCCCTGACGATGAAGACTGCAAAGCTGCAAAAAGAAGCAGATTCTAATTTAAGCTGACCTTGGTCATGCAGTGCTATTTAGTGCATGGCCCTGATAACAGCTCTGTAACCTGGCATGTCTGAGAATGAGACATTGCTGAAGCAGAATGAAGTCCTCTCTGCTTAACTACCCTCAGCCAAAGCTCTTCCCTCCCTAGGCATCTCTTTCCTTGCCCACAGCACTTGCTACAGGGAAGGATGTTTTCTTCACCAATGACGAAGTCTACATCACAGCAAAAGAATGGAGATCCTTAAACCAAATCTATCCCAAAACTTGGTGTCTAATGCAAAGTAAATCAGCAACAGAATCACAAAGAATTCAGTGAACACAGCACTGAAAGACCAAATGAAAGCATAATTGCTTTAACACACAGTTTCAGTTAACTGTGCTTGGAACAAAAAGAGAGTACAAAGGTACACATAAGTAAAATAGCTTTATAAAATGAAAGAGTAGTACCACTGAGTGGACTAGATATGACTTTTCATCATGGCTTAATTTTTGCACACCTCAGGTAATTTCAGTGGAAGGAAAAATAATTTATTCCTGTTTATGACAAAAATAGGCTTTGTACAACATACAGTAAATTTATTCCAAGGATTTATTCTACATCTTTTTCCCCAAAATTTTTTTATGAATAGTGACAGTACTGACACATACAGCAATTTTTTCAAAGTAGTATGTGAGTTTTCATTACTAGTTGTCCATTGACAAAAGACTGCACAATTCTTCTTCTACCATATACTTTCCAAAGAGATAGCAATTAACTTTATTGATTGCCTTTCTGGTAATAATCATTATTTTATTTCATTTGAGGATCATGCTTTACGTGCTGAGAAAGTTCATCTAATGGCAAACATCAAAAACAATAGAAGTGAGAGCATATGCTGACTGAACTAGATACATCTAACTCCTTTTTGGTCATGCAATACTGATCTGCTGACACATGCACAGAAAATCTTTGTGACAAGTAGACAAAATACAAGA
This sequence comes from Oriolus oriolus, assembly GCA_013400235.1. NCBI lineage: Eukaryota > Metazoa > Chordata > Aves > Passeriformes > Corvidae > Oriolus > Oriolus oriolus. The sequence goes on from VXBT01001767.1 coordinate 175,827, forward strand.
CCATGGAAAAGGTAAATAGCAAGATACGGTTCCAGACATGATTACTGTACAGAGGGTAGTAGACTAAGCATAGAGCTCGTCATACAGATGTGTCTTCTTGCACCAGACAGACACACTTGGGGCCATCACTTTCATGGACACATAGACGTGAAGACAGAAAGATAATTCTTTCCTCCATACAACAGAATACAGGTATAACATTTAGATTACTAGCTCCAGACTCAGATCTGGGCTTCTGAAGTGGTGTCAGCTGGCACGTCTCCATTGGTTTCACTGATTTCCAAAGTGCATCCAAATTCTGGTGTCTTTCTTAGACCTTACTATGACAAAATTTCCATCAGTAATAAACATGAACTGTGCTTGAATATGCAAGGAAGAATTAGTCCCAGAACACTGAGTCTCAGTTTGAGTTCCTGATGTTTATTTTTGTTTTGCTGAAATCTTAGTATTATCTAGCCTTTGTTAACCAGGAAGGAAAGGAGACACTTTGGACTGTTAACAGTAGGAGGATATAACCTGACTGTCCCTTCAACCAGAAAAAAAACCCCCACGTGAACCAAATAGGTCAGACTGCTTAAAGACATCTTAAGCTTACTCCAAACACTTTTTTAGTTTAACTGCTGCGAACACACAGACCTTTAGTGTGATTTTAAGTGGGCGAGGGAGCCAAATGCAAAACACAGCACACCCTCCTTTCTGTTTGCTTTAACTTCTGATAGGTTGACGAAAGGGACATGGCATGGTTGCATGAGTGACTTCAAACAAGGGTTTGTAAGTCCTCGGGGTGCTGAGTGTACCTGCTGTTAGGACAGAAAAGATGCAGCAGATGTCTGGAAGAGTACAGGATGGAGGCTGACACCCTTCCAGCTGTCCCAGTATTGTGACGTGACTGTTGGCTGGGATGCCCCAATGCTGTCCTCATTAATGTGTGAAAGAGGTAACTGGACCTTTCTGCTGATCTAGCTCTCATTTCAGTTTTTGTCTGCTCCCATCCTGAGCTCAATGTTAATTATTACTGCTGTCCCTGAAGTTAGCTAAAGAACTCACATGTCTTTCTGTCAGGGAAAAAGAGCGCGTTCTTTCTCCAACCTTGTATATTTTCTTTCTCTTGGCACTGTGTTTTTAAGGGCTCTTTGTTCGAGATGTGTATCACAGTAATTCTGAAAGCATTTCCATTTCTCATGTCTTCAGTCCTGGGCTGGCTTAATTTCAAAATAATATTTTGTAATGTGCATAAAAACTCTCATACAGAGGGAGACTGAGGTTGTGTGAATATAAAATGAGCCATGTCCGACTAGACTAAGGATCTGTCTATGTTCCAGTCTTCTTTTTAACTAACACATTCTAGGAAACAGTTTTAAGATAGGCAAGTATAGTTAACACTCTTTTAAAATCTGGGATACACCACTTCACGTTTTCAGAGATGGAAGAGATATATTTGTACTTTGTTGGAAAACACCGGCACTAGAAGGATTTTTATTCCACAGTTTTTATGCACAAAATGTTTAGTGTCCACTACATTACTATGTGGATTGGAGTTCAACTGCTTGACTACACACTAATGTGTGAAGCATCTCCTTCTGAGAGAGGTCCCTGACATTTTCACTTAATACCATGTAATTTTTTAATTAGAAATGATAGTGAAGTCTCTCTCTGTTCATCGCCTCTGTTTTTCCTCATAATGTACTATCTATCCTATTCTTTTGCCTGTTTGTGTTGTTTATAATACTAGCAGGAAATTAAACTCCCAGTAAGCCACTCCCCTTCCCGCCACCCCCTCTGGTAACGGGAGGGACAAAAGCAGAGATTATGGGTTCAGGTAACAATTTATGGTAAGCACAAAGCAGTGAAATAGGACACAGCAATATTAATAGCTGAAGTATACAAAAAGAGAAGGTGTTTTACCCATCATCAATGGAACAAAACCACGATGGCATGGGTAGGTCACATCCTCATGGCTTCCCCAGGCAAAGGCACTGACACAACTGTACAACCAGGACACCATCACATCTCTTTTCAGTTATCTCCACCAAGCTGAAGATAATTTCTTGTCTGAGACCAGTATTTTCATCATAGTATCTTAAATGCACATCCAAAATATTCCATATTCATAGGCCACACTAGAAGTTGTGTGAATTTTAATAATGTAGCTGTATCCCTGGAAACTGCAGTCCTTTCTTATCCACAGAGAAAAGTCACACTTCTCCTGCTTGTGAGTTTCAGTTGCAATTGGGAAGAACTGCTCTGCATGCCTCAAACCTTCTTTTCCTTATTCCTTAAAACTTCAGTACCTCTGGAAATTACAGAACTGCTCTACTCATTCAGGAAAGCACTTTCCATTCATGTTTGTGAAGGCCATTTCTTAGTGTCTTTGGAGCCAGTTTGATACAGCAAAGAGAGTTTAGAAATTTACCCTCAGTCTCCCAGAGCACCACTCTGCTGTGTTAGTGCAGAACACCTTTGGAAGGACATATGCACAATGGACACTACCTGTGTGCTAAAAGTTAGCAGAGTGTAATACTGACAGTGCTTTTGTATTTAAAGGCTAAAATATACAGCAAGATTTGAAAAAGCAACCTGGAATAGCCTGTCTACCAAACCTATGTTTTTAATTGTGTCAGCGTTCAGGAGAAAAAAAATGCCATAAACAGGCTTCACCCTGCAGACCTTGTCTGTATCTTTCATCCTGGCCCACTAGAGCTTTCAGAATTTCAAGTCACCTTGAAAATCTGTCTTTTATGATCAAAGGTGCCTTCCACATTTTTCTCACATTCAGTGTTTGCCTAGATCTTTCAAAAATCATACCACACATACTTCAGGGTGTAGAACATGGCAAAATATACTCACTTTAGCATGAAGGTTGTAGGCCAAAGACAGACTGACTGCGTGCTTATGGATAAAGTATGCTCCATGAATTCTGAAGAGCTTAACTTAGAAGCGCAGCGAACATCTGCTTGCAAGAAGAGACCAGCAGATGTTTTGATTTTGCCTACCTTATTTTTAATCTTGGAAGCCAGCCATATGATATTCTTACTGTGCACTGGGTTTGTCCACCAGTGAAGACAAAATTCTTATGACTAAACTTCATCATTGTCTGAATACTGGGAAGCAATATGAATCTTGTTTTTCTTTTTCTATAACTTGAACTAATAACCCAAAATTTGGCTTGTTCAAATGCTTGTTTGCTCTGCTGAAGACTAAAACACACAGACCTCTGCCTGAAAGGAGAAACTTTTGGCAGACTGACACTTCTCCTCCTACATAATAATCTTTTTCCAAAGTCATGTGGACAGACATTTTGCTCTCATTTAACTGCCGTGTATTCTCTTCAGTCTGTGTCAGTACTCCCAGAGGTGTCAATGGGATTTGTGTGTATAAATCAAAACTGACTGCCTTCAATTTGTGTGTGTTTGAACAATGTTTATGTGGGAAGTCTGAACTTCAAGTTTATAGCCCTGGAAAATAATTACAGCCAGTGAATTACTACTATTTGAAAGGATTGCAAAGTATCTGTCCCAACTTTTAATGATAAAACAAGTGATAATTTAAGAGCTTAATCTCCTTTTATTTCTCCTTCTTGAGAATACTCTTATATTTATAGAAAATTCTTTTTTTCCTCCATATGTTCTGTTTAAGCCAAGGGCTGAGGCCTAAAACGGCTAAAATAATCCACTCAGATTTTATTATTAAGATCTTGATGGCCTAGCATGGGTTCCTCAGTACTGAATGCATAATGCATCCTGTATAACACTCTCCTCCACTCTCCTTTCACTATTGCCATTAAAAAAAAAATTAAAATTTTAACTGTCAGAAACTGCTGAGATAGTGTGTTCCAGCAACACATCCTAGCATAGCGAGCTTCCAAGAGCAGACCCTGCTTTGCAACAAGACTGCAGTCTTGCTTGATCTTTGTTGTAGTCTGGGGGCAGTGAATGAAGCTGCAAGCAGGTAAGGCATTGCAGCACTGGGAGGTGAAGGTTCTCAGCCAAGAGGAGAAACCACACATTCCAGGATTAGGAGCTGGACATGTTCTTTCTCCCAAAGAGCACGGAAAGAAAAAGGATGAAGTAGCTCTCAAAGCCCTTTCTTTCTCCCCCTTTCCTAGAACAGTTCGGCTGCTTTCATTTAAACCATGAAGACTGGATATAATCTATCAGGGGCTGGCACTTCTCTGATACTATATTAATGTCTCCCTGGGCATTCACAGGTCATTTTCTGTGATTGAAAGTATTTCTACCCCTACTCTATAAATGCTATTCCTGAAAGCTTTCCTCCTCATACAGTTCCTTAAATACCCCCTGCTGAAATCCTGCCTGACATCTGCAAGGGGAAGTGGACAGCACAGAGTAATCCTGTACCCTGGCAAAGGCTGAAGGGGAAGAAAGAAGACTAGCTCTGCTAGCTACATATTATGTTAGGTTTCCCTAGATGAACACTGTGTGCTTGAGCACAAAGAGAGTCTTAGAACAAGCTTGAGTAACATCAGGTTCTGATTTCTGTTCTTAAGCTGTCATTTTATCTCTAGTTTAGCTAGTATTTAGAATGCTGTAAAATTCCTGCAGAAGACCTAACATTTCAGTTGCAGCTGGGTTTCCACTGTGGTATAAAGTTGCTAACAGAACATCCTTACTGTAAAAACAAAAATGACCTGCATTCCTTCAAAAATAGTAGGGTATGTGATATTGCGGCGTTGTCTCTGCAGGCACAAATACTGCGTGGGTTGAGTACAAGGATGTGTTCTGTCCAGCTGCATTTGGGGGAACACAAAGGGGGGGAAATAAAATACTTTTCTTCTCCATATTTGGAAAGATGCTTGGCCATGTTTCATTGAGTAATTCAAGCAAAAAGTTATTTGGCTGAAGAACAGCAATCCTCAGACTGTTTGTTTGCAGAAGGGTTTTTAACTGGGGGTAAAGATTTCCCTTTTGTTTAGTAATCAGGGGGGTGTTAAATGACCATATGATCTTGTGGGGAGACAGTAAAGAATTACTGGAATTCATGAAGTCTGTGGATTTTAATAAGACAATTAAAGAGATACAGTAATGCGACTGTAAAAGCAGCTGAAGTGCTGCTCTTAAGCTTTCCTTTTCAGGACCAGTCAGCCCTCTTCTGTCACATGGCAAAGACATTTTATTCACAAGATCTAATGGTTTTTTGTTACCTGCTGTTTTGTAATGGAATAGAGTCACAGTCCAACACCACCTTCTTAAGTACACTGTCATCAGAAGCCACATGAAACCTGCATTTTCTGTTCAAGTAATGAAGCCCAGGGCAGATATTTTGACCTTCGGGGACACTTAAAGTGGGAAAAACTCCTTCTGCTCTCCACTTCCCCATCTGCTACAGATCAGTATGAACCAAAGCACAAATAATATGCATGAATACAACAGGGAAAAGACCATCAAAAGAAGAGGGCTTAAGCACACCAACATGGAAAGGATTTGTAAAGAGCTGGCAGGCAGGCTTGGAGAAGGCAATTTCATTACAACAGAGATTTCCCCTGGAAATGCTGCTTTCAGAAAAGCTTAGTGAACATGTAGGGAACAGAATGCTTGCTGCTTACACATACACACATGACCTTCACCATCTGCAAGATGACTTTCTCTTTTGCAAGCACAGCCTCATGGATAAAATACCTTCTTGAGGATTTTACATGCTGAGTCCAAGCTTTTAAGTTTCAGTTTATTCCAGAAATTAATTCTAAGGTTTTGTTAAATCGCATCAGGAACAGACTTGAATTCTTTGGCTGCCCTCACTCTTTCCCTCATACCATTAGATTTTGTTCACTACAGATGCCGATGCTAACTTCTCACAGCGTCTTGTAAGGCTTTAGTGTCCCCTCTCTGCACAAATAGATTGGATGTCAATGAATGTAAAGAGCCTTACCTGTGTTATATACAAGGGGAAATACATGAGAAGAATTATTCACTATATACAGGCCACTGATTCTTTCCAAAGCCTTTTGCACAGTAATTACCCATGGACTGAAATTTCTCCTCACCATTCAAATTTTCCTGGATTTTGTTTCACATCAGTACTGTGCTAGCGCCTCAGTCTTGCATCCATAGTCAAGGCTTAGCTGTTCACCTATTTATTCCTCTACTATTGCAAACTCCCTGTGTGATAAATATATTTTTAGCTTGCATCGATGACTTCACTCTGAGGCCCTGTACACATACATCTTTGTGGTAAACCAGTAAGAGCTTCTGTGCAGCCTGACTGCAGGGCCTGCGTGACTTAAGAAAATACACACTTTCACACACTGTACATGTGTCAAGGATTAATTTGAAATTGCCCTGATATTTTTTTGCATTTGGAATGAGATCACTAAGACTGAACTTAACTACTGTTTTTTCACCATTAGTCATACCTGATTGCACACTGGCAGTACAGGAGGCGCATAAGAAAACTGGCCATTGACACGAATTGTTCTTCCTTTGTTAAAAATGTTTCCAATATATCTTTTCCTTTGCTTCTGAGTCCTAAAATGTGTGACATTTATAAATATGAATCTGGGATTATGTAAATATGGGTGAAACAAAGGAACTGACAGTTAGCTTTTCAACAAACTAATCCAGACTAAAGTACTTTTTTATGATCAGAAAACTCGAGGTTAACAGCAGAACATGGTAACTGCAACAATCCACTTCAGTTAGGAGCACCTTGAGGAACCAGCCTCTTCTTGCCTATACTTTCCCAATCTTCCATTCTGGTTTGTGCAAAGACCAACACAGTCTGTAGCCCAGTGCAATGTAGATAAGAAGACTAGGTATACCAGTGGTATAGACTCAGACCACAGTGGATGCAATTAGAGCATCATTTCTTTAATCTTCCAAAGACCAACAGTGCAAACCAACTTGCTGAAAACTTCAGCAGTTGTAGCAACTCTCAGCTACCCTTTCAAGACATAAAGTTCTCACAGTAGCCCAAGTATGATGTTGTATCTTTCATTTCACTGTAATATGAACAGAAACTGATTGGTCCATCACATCCACGTCCTTCGGTACCAAAACTATTCTTCACACCTGCCTCTGTAAGAGTGTCTGATTTCTATCTTCTCTTCAAGCACTGAGTTTCAGAAGTATACCTAAGAAACAGGTTTTTGTGAAGCACTTGGACTACTACATAAATGTAAAAACCCGTTGAATCTGTATATCAGATGCATCATTACCCTAATTAAACAATATATTTTGTTACTTAGTCCCTTGTCATTTGCAGTGAAATTTGAGTATTGCTGAAAGGTCAAAAGGACAGTATTGCATCAATTTTCCATCAGCTAAAGCCTCAGTAAATAAAGAATAAATAATTCAATCAAATGTAAACGTGGGGCTTAACTTGAAAATGCACCAATGTACCTGTGTATTCCATCACACAGTGATATGTCAACAAAAGCAAACTCATGCAGAGAGAAGGAGTAGAAAATGTGTAAAGGAAGCAAAATACCAATAAAAGGTTGAAAGTTGCAGTCAACAGGTTTACATGGCTAATCTGTCCCAGGGGAATTTTTCTGAGACTCCTGGAAATGGAGTTAAGTAGAAAACTGTTTAATTTGAAACCAATGGCTAAAACAAACCCAAGTTCTTGCCTCATAATATTCTGGACAATTAAATTTGTGCGGAGGTTGGCTGAAGGGTAGTGGGTTCTGAATTTGGCGGGAGGTCTCTTTGCAAGTGTATCTCTCTCCCAAAGTGATTCACAGACAGCAAGACAGCACACGACCTCTTCTGAGAAATGGCTTATAATGTCACATTCGGCTGCCAGGAATTTTTCATAACAAGCACAGTTTATTATCACCGCTGCTACATCCATGTATATGTTTGCATACACATGTGAATGCACACGTGCAAGTGCTTTTGCACACCTTGCTGTCATTTCTGTGAGACGTACATCAATGAAGTATTGCTACGTCCTGAAAGTTGGAAAACCGTGTCCTCAGACGGCTGAAGTGTGCCCTTGAACAAGAGAGGGAGACTGTGACAGAGCCAGGAGCGGGACCAGAGCATATGGACCCTTCAAACCTCCCAGCCGCAGGCGCATCCTCCCCGCAAAACAAAGGGCTAAATTAACCACGATTAATTCAGCACGTGTCAGTGCAAGCCCTCACTCCGTCCCCGCGAGCAGCAGCTCCAGCCCGCGCGGCGAGGCGGCGGAAAAGGCGCTCCTCACTTTTCGGGGGGGTCCTGCCTTTCCGCCTCCCTTCGCTTCTGCTCGGCGCATTTCCAGTGGCCGCCACCCGCCCCTCTGTCGGGCTGGCCCCCGCCAGCCGTGTGGGACCCA
>VXBT01001767.1:184346-207492 GCA_013400235.1 Oriolus oriolus
GCGGCCAGCCGGGCGCCCTGCTCCGCGCCCCAACTTTCGCCTCGCCATCCCTGGAGGCGCCGCCGCTGCCCGACACGACGGAGAGCAAAGTGGAGAAGCTGGGGCGCGCCTTCAAGCGCCAGGTGCGGCGTCTGCGGGCGCGCAGCGGGCGGCTGGAGCTGGTGTTCCTGGTGGACGAGTCGTCGAGCGTGGGTCCGGCCAACTTCCTCAGCGAGCTGCGCTTCGTCAAGAAGCTGCTCTCCGACTTCCCCGTGGTGCCCGCGGCCACGCGCGTCGCCATCGTCACCTTCTCCTCGCGCAGCAACGTGGTGCCACGCGTGGACTACATCTCGCGGCGGCGGCCGCAGCAGCACAAGTGCGCCCTGCTGGGACGCGAGATCCCCGCCATCGCCTACCGCGGCGGCGGCACCTACACCAAGGGCGCCTTCCAGCAGGCGGCGGTGAGACGGGGCGGCGGGCGGGGGCTGCGCCGGGCGCGGGGTGCGCTGCACCGCGGTGCGGGGCCGTGCGGTCCGGGGTGCGGAGGGATGTGCGGTCAGGGGTGTGCGGTCCGCGGTGCAGTGGGATGTGCGGTCGGGGTGCGGTAGGAGGTGCAGTGGGGTGAGGTGAGGGGTGCAGTGAGAGGAACGAGCTGTGGTGCCGTGAGGTGCAGCACCAGTGCGGTGCGGAGTGCGCTGTGTCTCGACATCGAGGGAAGGCGCGACGATGTGGGAGTCGCAATAGTGCGTGGGGTGTTGGGGTGTGATGGCTCGGTGTACGGTGTGCAGTGTGTGGTGTGGGAGTGTGGTTCTCCGCGTTGTTTGAGGGTGTTCTGTGACAAGGGGCATGCATGATGGGGTGTGGAATGGTGTGGTGTGGGATGCAGAATAGTCTGGTCAGGGCAGTTATTCACTGTCTTCCTGTGCTGTCTGCGCCTGCAAATCCCATGTTTTCTGCTGCCCTTGCAAACAAATATGTGAAATTCATTCTTTGAAGGGGCGTGGAGCCCATGTCTCAATTTTAGAAATCAAGTCTGGCATCTGAAACACCTGCCTGGTTTCATGGCAGCAGGACTTGAGTGCCTGCTAGCTGTCAGACATACCTACATACTGTTGCCAGGTGTCTGTTTTAATTGCTGATGACTTCCAAAGGTCCCCTTAAGCTGTGTACGTTATACCAATAAGTAGGGGCACATCCCCAGGAACATTTCCAGACACCATAACACAATCTCTTGTAGTGCTGTCATACAGACCGATGGCAGAAATTTGGTCCAGGCAGCTTCTGGACATGTGTTGGCACTTGATTGTGCTGGGGCAACATCCCAGTAGATGGTTCATGGACAGCCAGTCTACTCAGGAAGCTTTTTTTACAAGGCTAGGCCTGGCTCTTCCTTGTCATTTGGCTTCTGTGCTCAGAAGCAACCACCAAACCAAATCTCATTTTTTTATTTTGGTTTTTTTTTTACATCTAATTTCTGGTAGTGTCCTGTAGCTGAGCACTGGGTGCACTTGTCTTGAAACACTTATACATTCTCATTTGGAGCTGAGGAGTGAGATTGCTGGAAGCGCGTCACTGCTGGGCATATGAAATTGGCAAAGATTATTCTCTTCTTCACATTTGGCAGAAGAAAGCAAGTCCACTGTCTAATGTGCTCAGAGCTGCCCATGCCAAACCTGCTTTAGGAATCATCGCTGTATTAGATTTTCCACTGTGAAACCATGTTTCCATATAGATCCATCCCAGGGGTGTTGTGTGAAAAATTTAATGATACAAGTTAAAAATAACCATTAAAAACAAAATATAAGCTTAAGAAGTACCATCTGTTTTCTTGATACAAAATCTTGACTAATGATATCTTTAAAGTGGAATAAACAAAAAATCCCATCAGAAACCTACAATTTCGTTTCTTGAGTGTAGCTAAACTTTGTGGCTCCAACAGCATGACTGTCATTTTACACTGTGGTCTTATAAGCATGTGGGAAGAAAAATATTCACATGGTGACAGGGAGAATTAAGATAGAATGACAAGGTTAAATTCCGGTCTGCTCACTGGCTCTTGGTTAAAGATACTCTACCGTGGTTTTCTTCAGTATGATTTCTTCATGTCAGACGAATTAACATCTTCAGGGAATACTCTCCTTTCTAGACACTCTTCAGAAAATTACTGTTCTAAGTTTAAAATACTACTTTTGGAATAAATCTAGAAAGATTTTTAGTATAACAAAACTGCTATTACCTCTGGACTCTTAGACTGCTGCCTTATGTTTTTAACTGTCTTTTGTTACAACCATAATTATTTCTTCATTCACTTTTCTAAAATGTCTTTTTAATTTTTTTTCTTTTACACTTTAATTTGGGGTTCCTTCTGCTTCTGACCAGAATTCTCTGCTTCTTTTCCAAACTCAAAAGTATTTGCAAAGCATTACAAAGTCTCTGGAATTGTACCAGTTATGTGTTATAGTAACAGAAAATGAAGGAAAGTGCGTTGTTAGAATAATCTCAGCCCTTTAATCATCATGCAGCGCTCTTCATTGGTAGGTCTCAAAGTGATTAATTCACATCTGTGACAGTTCCACTGAAACCACGGAGGCAGAGAGATAAGTGAATTCTGCAAGCGCATCAGGCCAGTTAGTGTCTGACCTGCGAACATGAGTGAACAGGAGCAAGATTTACATAGCAGTTGCTGTCTCAGAACGTGTGGCAGAAAAACTGGTCATTTAACATCATCCTGAAAGCAGACTTGTTCAGTTTAACAAGCTGTTGCACAACCATGTAACATCCATCTTCTTCGAAAACGTAAAGAGTTCTCCTTGGCACTGCAGTTTTGCATCCTTTCCAAAGGTACTTCGTAGACAAGTTTATTTCAGAGTTTCTGTGTTTTGTCAGAGCTGTCCGTACTAACTTTTGCCATGTGGACCACACTTTGACATTCCTACCCATTAGATTAAAGATAAATTTTATGAGATTCACGGAAATATGCTGAGTACACCACAAGAGACAGTGGCAAGAGACGGCATTCTGATGAGAAAGGCTGAACTGCTACTGATGTTTGGGTTTGCCATCTTGTTTGTGATTTCATGCCATGCTTGAGCTAGCAAGTGCTCATTTTCAGAGTCTTTCTTTTAAGGCACATGCAAACAGTCTTAGAAAGGAGAAGAAACTGAGCTCATTCATTCAAAACTCTTTGGCTTCAGTTTTTCACAGCATAAGTTGGTGGGACAGCACAAACTACATGCAGCTTATGTTAAGCAGATTGCTTATTGCATTATGGAAAGCTACAGAGCTGTTGTGACAGCAAGAAAGAACCAAAGCAGAATTGAAAATACAAGCAGGTTTGAGCAAGTGTTGCTCCTGATGCTTAAGGAATGCATCTAAAGCCAAAAGACCTCAGCAGCGAAAAGTGTTGAGAGACCTGCAGGCAACTGTATTGGAGCTTTTGGTCCTGGGAGATAACAGCACCACTGCTAACAGCACCCATTACACCTCGTGGGAGGGATGTGCATTTGTTACCAGATGGGTTTTGAAATAGACCTGAGGGGTCATCATGCAATTATGGAAGTTTAATGGTGTGTTCTTGTCTTAGCAGCCAAGAGTCACAGTTACATGTGTGCCAGCATTGGTGTGCTATCTTTATTGACGGACATGTAAGCATTCTGAAGCTGCACTGGTTTTGGTGAGCTAAAAAAAATATGTAAATAAAAATTATTTAAACTACTCCATGTGGCAACATCTTAATAAAATTGTATATTTTAAGAAAAAGATAGTCTTACTTCTTTCTTTCAGTGGAAGTAAAATGGAAACCATTTCTTTTTGGAATTGAAGTTGTAGATGAGCACTGCTATTGAGCAGAAGTCAGAGGTAGTACTCAGATAGCCTTAGAAAAGTCAATTGTTATAAAAAGTCTGGCAAAGCAGTAGTTGAGGAAGCCTTTGGGAGTTCTTCTGTGTTATAATAATAATAGTTGCATTAAAGAGGTAACATTCTGGATTTTGTAATTCATCTTCACTCTGCTGAAGTCAGTATAGACATAGGTGTATGCAAGTGGAAGGTTTGTCACCTACATAATAAGGTGACACATTTTCTGAGCATCTGGTCTCTGAAATCTGGTGTTTGTATCTAATGATCTTGAGGGACCATGATGCATGTTCAACCAGCATGTCAAATTCTGTGCTCTGTGTTATAATTAATAAGTATAAAAAAATGTCCATCAGGAGAATGTAAGCACATATCAGTTTAGGATAAACAGTTCTAATGCTTATTTAATGCTTGTTTAAATAAGTAATGGTGGCTTTGTTTTCTCTGTATGACGCAAGCACTAAAGTGCATGGTACAGTATTGTTACCCACTAGGAAAACTAGCTTTTATTTTCAATGCATTTTCAGATTCAGAATCTCATTTTCAAATTAAAATGAAAATTTAGTTGAAGCAAAAGAAGTGAAAATATTTTCTTACCATGAACTTGGTTAAAGTTTTTTTAATTTGAAAAACAGTAGTGCCCTGTCACTGAGAACATGAACATTCAGAGTCGTGTATGTTCTCTGGTCATCAAGAATGTGTTTGTGGATTTATATTCCTATGATCTCTGAAAATCAGCAGCTAATAATGAGAGAATAGCAGATTCTAGGCTGTCTTTGGCATCATGCTCTAAACATCTGATGATGGCTTAGGTCAGCAAGAGCTAACTGACTGGTTGACAGCACTGGGCCTCTCCAAGTTTGGATATGGCCTTGGGAGTCTGTGTTAAAGATATAGTGGGGAAAAAAAATGGAGTCAACCTGGTTTACCTCTGTGGTCACCTTTGAAATTGCAGAGCTGGTAGTTAGGGATTACCAAACTGAAAGTAGCATTCCTGTCAGCTACCACTAGTGTCAGCTGTAAATCACCAGTTTTAATCAGTGTGGTGTTTGTGAAGAGTACTGCTCCTGCATACTGCAGCCTTGTATGGGATTTGTTCACAAGATTAATATGGCAGGGTCAGAGGCAAGATAGATGTCTGCACATTGTTCGTTGTCCTTAGACCAAGCCTGAAATGCACCTACCTTAAGAAGTTATTAAGTAGTTAATTTTTTTTTCTGACTTTTTGGCCGGAACAGGGAAAAAGTGCCCTGTTCAGCATCATATCTGGGGCTGCCTAATCATGATTAATGTTTTCTTTGGTTGAAAACCTCTCCTTTGGAAATTGAACTGTTTGTGCTTACAAAATTGTGTCTTGCACTTTCTTCTAAGCAGAAGCATATTATTTGGAAGTCTGGCGTTCAGCAGATTAGCCACTTGTTATCTTCCCTTTAACTTAAGTGCAATTTTTAAAAAAATGATTAAATATGTGCATTATAAGAAGCACTGAAGGATTCTGCTAGATATTCTTCTGCCTTTTCTGTTCATTGAGGTAAAATGCGTTTGTCAGTGTGAGGTACTGAAGGAAGACAGCCTGGCTTCAGGCACTGACTGAAGTGCCTTGTCCTGGGAGTCTGTATTCCAGTAGATGCCACTGGTAGGATTGTTCCCATGTGCAGTGCCTCTATATGGCAGTTCTGCATTAGGTGTGCTGAAGCTTTTGTTCTGGTCTCACACTCTTCACTGATTATGTAGGAAGCTGCAAGTGCCTTGATACACTGCATGGCTCTATACCCTGAATTAAACACCTGCTTCACCTCACTGATTTTTTTATATTCTTCTTTCTCCAGTTCCCCTAGAAGTAGTACACTTAGTAGTTCTGATGAAAAAAAGGCAGAAAATACCAGTAAGTGATCTGTTCTTCACAGCTTTTTAAAGAATTGTTTTTCATGACTCAAAAAACTCACTTGTCAGTTTTCTTTAACATTTTGTACTGCATGCCACCCCAAACCACGGGGTTTATAACTTTGACTATACTCCAACAATATGTTCATGCTACTACTGGACATAAGTAGAAGAAATGCAAAATGCTTTATAAAAAGATTTGCTACCAGAGAGAATGGTTTAGATTATTTTCATACAAAATTTATAGCTTACTAAACATGGATTAAGGCACGAAAGCATTGAGGTTACTACCTATGCTTATGCTTTTGCACAACTTCTGGCCGAGTAGTGTGCTTATGCAATGTGGAATGGCAAAGCAGCCAACAAAAGTTACTGTCCTCTTGTTGTTCTTCAATTTTTGAGATGCTTATTATGGCATGTTGTTTACTACGTGTTGCACGGCTGTGAGTTTGATCAGCAGTATTCAGAGCTGCTAGTAAAAGAAGATTGGTTTTTCTTGTGCCATCATACCTCCAAACTGTTGTGTAGAACTTACTTTTGAAAATATGAGAACCTAAGAGCTAGGCAAACCAGTATGAGAGTGAATCCATTTTAGAAGCTTTTCGTGACAACAGGGACCACAATGATTGAAAACTAGATTGAAAACACAATCAGCTAGATTGTGTTTTGTTTTGGACCTGAGAAGCAGGATGGATGTTGGTCTCTTCCCCCAGGTAGCAAGTGATAGGGTGAAAGGAAATGGCCTCAAGTTGTGCCAGGGAAAGTTATGATGGGATATTTGGAAACATTTCTTTACTGAAAGGTTTACCAAGCCTTGGAACAGGCTGCCCCAGAAGCATTTGAGTCACCACCCCAGGAGGTATTTAAAAGACATGTGGATGTGGCACTTTGGGACATGATTTAGTCGTGGGCTTGGCAGTGTTACTGCCAAGTAACACTGACAGTGTTAAGTTAATGGCTGGACTCCATTGTCTTACAGGTCTTTTCCATCCTAAACAATTCTATGGTTCTGTTTGTGGTTTTAGCCAGCAGAAGGAGGAATTTTAAAGATACATTAGATTTAATATAAATCACAGTCTCCATTAATATCTTGCAGTTTATGGAAAGTGCATCAGATTTTATTAGTTTCCACTTAGTTTCCAAGACTGTCTCTGTTTTCTGGATGTTCTTCGTGAAGTTTTAAGGCTGAAATGATTCTTATGGATACATTGTTTGATCCCTTGCATAACTGCATAGGGCATTCTATGAGTTCCACCTATAAAGAGTACCTGTTTGTGAAGCTGTGTAGGATATAATTGAATGAGATAATGACGAGATGACGTTCTCCCACTTTCCCATCTTCTTTGAATGGTAAGTGCCACGTGCGCATCGGGGGCTTTTCCGAAGCAGAGACCCTCACACTGTATAAGAGAGATCCCAAGGAACTGGGCAGTTGGCCAGTACGCTTTACAATGGCGTGGATTTTCCTGAAGTTTTGGAAATTAGTCATCTGAAGTATGCTTTTAATTTGTATGACACAGCCTTTTATTGTGATCCATTCTACCAGTGTTAACATATTCTAGCCTTGCTCAAGGTGTTCTCGAATTGTTGTCATGTGCTCAGCATAAAAAGACAAAGGCAGTGATGTTTTTCATAACAAAGGAGTGTGTTCTGTGTCTGTTATTGCTGAATTGAGCCCTAGAAGCAAGGAGAGAAGCAGAGAAACTGTGTACTTGTTTTTTCTCTTGCCATCATACACCTATCTCAGCCCATTTCCCGGGGCTGCAGGAAGCTGGTCTAATCCTAAGCTTTACACGGTCATATGATCAGAGCACATCTGGCATTTTTATAACTTCTGTCTCTCAGAACTGAGATGAATGTTCCTGCCTGGGAGGATCTGCACTGCACAGTGTATAGCAGCCTTCCTGACTTGTGATCTCTCAGCCATCTGTGTGTGAAGTAAGGACTGGAAGTTTGGGAATGTGAAGAGAGAGGAGTGCCAGCTTCCACTGTGTTCCATATCTGCCAAGACAGACCTCTCTTACAAGGCACACTCTCTATTTACAGCACAGTACCACAGAGCCTTTAGCCATTTCCCAGTGTATCATACAGAGGTAGAGGAAAGGTGAGAAACTTGAGATATTGCTGCACAAAATAAAACTAATCTTGCAGATGTAATATCTGAACCAACAATACATTGAATGAGATCTTTCACCACTATGGTATCTGGACGATATCATCCTAAATGTTTCAGGAATAGAGACTCATTTTCATGAGAAAACCATTTTTTGTTGACATCTCAGAGCCTTTTCTGGAAGGGTCTGACAATAAGCACCTTCTGATCCCCAGTCCTTAAAAGTTAGCACCTTCACAGAGAAATCAGTTTTAGCAAGTGCTTTGCTTCAGAGACAAAGACAAACCAAACAAGCTACTGAGTGATTTGTTCTGAGAGAAGGAATAAATCTCCAGCATTAAAATTTTGAAGAAGTCAGGACAAAATAAGTTGTTTATTTTTAATTAATTTCCTAGGATTACAAGAGGCCTTTACACCAAAATATATTATACTTAGCAGTATTTCCTGACATAAGCCTCAGCATTAAACTTCTGTATGTTTATTTTGCATGTTCTGTGATTTTTGTCCCCCAATTCCACATGTTACTGGAATTTGTGAGTCAGATTTTGCAGGTGAGACAGCATGTTTAGAATTTTCTGACTTTTCTACATGCAGAAATTAAAACAACCTTTTAGCAACAGGTTCTTTGTAGGACCAGCACCCTGCTTCCTTCTCTATGACATTAACACAATCTGAAACAAAAGCTCTTATTAAAATTATGATACTCCCTCTGGTTCAAGGTCTCACTGGCAACCTCAACCAGGAAGATGAAAAGCCTCCTTGAATGTAAACAGCAGTCTATAAACACTGCCCTATACCCAGTTGATCTGGGACATCTCTTATCAGTGATAACTTTGTGTTAGTCTTGCTCAATTCTAGCAGTCCTGGAGCAAAAAAAAAAAAATGTATTCAAATGATAATTGAGCAGTGACAGCTGGCAGTAGATGGGTGAGGTCATGAATTGTGTTTGTCCTTTTGGAATTAATTATTCAGTTCAGCTTTTCTTTTTTTTCCCATGCTTTTTTCAAGTAATAAATGTTTAAAGCAAAAACAAAAGAAACAAATATTTGGCAGATGTACCAGTCAACAGTGATGTGAATGCTTGGTCTGAAAATACATGAAAATCAGTTACATAGTCAGAAAAATATTTTTGAGTTCCTATTTTTATTATTAGCAGAGGACCAGAGCAGTGCTAGAGAAATCAAATAACATCTTTGTTATATTAATGATGGAAACTGCTCACAGACAAAGAAAACTAGGATTTTTCATTTTTCGAATCAAATTGAGATATATTAGCAAAATGATATTTTGGATATGGCCCACAACATAGTGGCATATAAGGGCCTCTAGCAACTTCACCAAGTCTTGATAAACTTGTTAAAAGGTTATATGTCACCAAGAGCTCAGAAAATGTCTGTGTACGTAACATACTCTGCTTTTTAATGTCCTGTTCAGGAGACATCAGGATGACAAAAAATGAAGGCTATGTATGCTAGTTGTTTCCTGCATTCTCTCCTTTCTAGTTTAGATCTCAAAACTGCAAGCCACACAGTTTCAAATCACTGGACCCAACAGTCCTAACACAGCTGTGTGAGTCAAAATTCTATGCGGTAGCTCCTGTCATTGCAAAACCAGTGGTTATTTTGGGTTGTTTTAGCTTTTGTCCTGGTTGCTCAGGATTGTGTCTAAGCTGGAGTTTGAATATACCCAGGGATGGAGACCCCATAAACTTTGTGGGAAACCTGTTTCAATGGTTAATCACTCTTGCAGCAAAAACCTTGCTTCCTCCCTCTAAGTGGAGTGTGGGTGTTTAAATATGTGCTTCTTGCCTCATGATACCAATTAGAGGATTCGGTATACATCTTCTTTACTTCCCCCCTCATTAAGTATTAATATGTATGCATAGATAAGAGGACCTTAAGCCTTCTTTTCCCCTATCTGAACGTTACTAGATCTGTCAGTCTTTCCTCATATGCCATGTCCCTACATGTCCTGGCTATGAGCATGCCTGGCTTCTTCACCTGTATGCTTTCCTCCATATAGTGGGGTTGTCTGACACAGTTGTGAGATTTACTCAGGTCGTGCTGGCCAGTTACTGAAAGAATTATTTAAATATTTTAAATTTCCGGATTATTTCTATAGATCCCTCTTTTCTCTGAATTAAGAGTGCATTTCTTGCTAGGGGAATACCCAAGGGAAGCTTTAAAATTAGTTAATTTTTTCTAGGTGGGTAACAGCTCGTTCTCTAGAGCCTGTGTAGCAGTGCAGAAGATAGTGGGAAAGGCTGGAAGCCAAAACCTCTAACTGTGGAATAATTTACTTCATTTCATGAAACCTAAACAGGGGAAAAGATTCATTTGACTGGAGCAGTGAAAATAGCAGTGTATAGTGACGGAAAGAAAACATGGTGAAATCAGACCTTTGCTGTTTTAGAGGGGGAACTCAGGAGGTATTGCCGGTTCTTTTATGCAGAGGAGTAACAACATTTGTATTGTTACCAAAAATCAGTAAAATAAAACTCCTTGGCACCAATGTAACGTTAAGAAGCAGACGTTCTTTATTTGGATGGATGCATGAGGGGGTATCTCCTCCAAAATATTGTGCATGCTGAGTACAGAAAAAGCTCCTGCTTAAATACATGTATTTTACATACATGTTCATAGCTTTTCCCAGAAAAAACATACATGTGATAATCATTTTCCCAAAGTCATTAGCTTATGTTCCCTTCCCTCTGTGCATGCTTTCTGTCCTTTGGGGTGGTGGGCGACCCCAAAGTCATACCTGACTGCCTGGTGACCTGGTAAAAGTTTGCACAAGTGGGTTAGTTGCTTTCTAGTTCTTCCTGCAGAATAAGTGTTGTGTGGTTCCATTGGCCAGTGGTTTTTGAAGAATAAGCATTGTGTTAAACTGTCGGGTGCAAACAGTTCTTCACGTGGCGACAGTTTCATGATGAAGGGGAACTGTATTTGTCACCCCCTAGCTTTGTGTTACTCTTGTGAGATGACCAGGTTCCCCAGGAGTGCTCTGGATTCAGTAATAAGATGCCTCAGCTCCACTAAAAGACATGTTAAAAAAAAAAACCTTAAAAGTTATGTTATTTGTAAAAGCAAAGAAACCTTGAAACGAAAGTTGAGCTTGGCAAAGAGATTTAGCATTGCCATTTTTCTTTGTGAATAAAATGCTGTTCTGCTTCTGAAGCCAGCTGTGATAAATTAGGATGTACTGTTTTAATATTCACATGAATATATGGATCAAATCTAGCAGTGTTTTTCATAATAAACTAACATTTACTCATTCTAATATAAGTTTAATAGCAAATATGTTGCATTATAGGTAGTTAAATTAATTCTGTAGTATTATAAAATGGAAATTATTACTTTTATATTGAATAAGTGATCCTCTGGGAAGAAGAATTGTCTCATTCTATTCAGAAGTCATCCCCTGGTGTGTATGTTTTATGCAATTCTTAAAGTGAAAAAATTCAGTGTAAGTGGTCTCCTGATGTTGCAGAGCTGAATGGCTCTCTAGCGGAGAGCTTTCTGGTTTCCTTCTGAGTTGCAGTGGTGGTTCTTCCTGACCTATAACAAACAGCATTTGCTTTGTAGCCCTTAGGTAGTGTATTTCCTACAAGGTAAATGTTGGATAATGTTATTTTGAACACTAGGTTCCAACCTAAGCATTTTAAGGCAGACTTCTCTTGGCAAGGATCCTGGGGCTGTCTGATGTTATTGGAGGCTTAGTCTGTAAAGTGAGAGAGGGTAACCCATTGCAACTTGTTTCCATCTAGATAGATATATTAATATCCAATCCTGTATGCTCAGAATCTTCTTTAAAATCAGAAGAGAGAGAAAGGACAGGAATCAGGCCCAAGATCATATGTTTATGGGTTACGTGCAGAAGATGTAATTGAGGCAGTAACAAACAACCTTTGACAACATCATTGAAGTGGCTGTCAAGTGACTGAAGAAGTCTTTGTCCTTCGATACTTCTCATCTCCTAATTTTGTGTTACGAACTCCATGTTAATGTTAAAAACACGGAAGTTAGAATTTAGCTGGTTTTGTGACTGCACTGATAGGATTTAGTTTTCCATTACAGTGGTGAATTTCTAGAGGGGCATTTTGTATGATAACTCTTTTGTTGCACAAGACTTCATTTTTTAATTCTGAGGACTTTTATTGGCACAAAAAAATTGGTTAGGCTGCCAGATATTTGTACACACTAAACAGTCACTGAACACAATGCAGATGGTAATAACTTTTTGCTAATGTGAAAAGAATGTTTTAAGACCTGGAAGGATTACTGAAATGGATTGATCTACTACTCCTCTGAAGGAAGTGTAGACAAGAAAATACTTACTGAAATGGTAAAAGTCTAGGTATTTCTAGTGACCCCATGAATTTCTCTTCAGTCATCAAGAGCACTAGTTGTTTTGTTTTGTTTTGTTTTGTTTTGTTTGTAGTTATCCCCTATTAATTTATAGTAGTGATGAATTGGGGTAAATTCTCAATTAAACAGGCTGTTCAGCCCTGTATTTTGAGTTATGGCTGGTGCTTAGTTTTATTTGATGGTAAAATCAGGAGCAGATGTGGATATTCATGTCCAAGAAACAGATTCTCTGGATCCTTTTATCCTTCTAGTACCATTGAGAGGGCTTTTAAACTGTATTTATTGAAGAACCTGACAATTTGTGAAGGGACTGCAAAGCCTTGTCATGAAAAAAAAGTCATCTTTATGTAGATATAGTCCAGGAAGTTGGCAGGAGCTGGTGAGCAATCTCTGTGTGTACTTACAAGTTTAGGGGTTAAACAAGTTTAGGGGTTGAATGAACATTTTAAAATACATGAACGTTCTGTTCAGTGAAAAAACAGCTTTCGAAACAACTTTCTGGAGAGGGAAGGAGAGAGGTTTCTCAGAGTAAGTCTGGTTCAGAGAAAACAAAATTATGTGAAATGCTGCACAAATATTGGAGAGAAGAGGAATGGAGACTGATATTGTCAGCAGCTCTGACAGGATGGTGGCCTGTGCTCTTGTTTTCCACAGAGTGGACCAACGGACATACACAAACGATTTAAAAATAGACTTTGGTCTCCTCCACCCACCTCCTCTCTGCCCCCCCCATGCTGAATGTTTCTTTCCTTCCCTTGTTGTTTTCATCTGCTTTTATACAGCAGGGATTCTGTGTCTAGAGTTACAGCTGCAAGACATGATGGCCAAGCTGGTCAGTGGCTTTGTTTTGTTTTGACTTCTAGGGACAATATGTAGCAATCATCTGTTTGTCCGTCTGTTTCTCTAGCCAGATTCCCTGGTGCCTGAATCAAGTCCTCTGGGTATCCTGCTCTCTTACCTGTTGGCTCAATTTGTGTCTGTGTGACAGCAGTGCTGTCTTGAAGAGGTGATTGCACTTTGAGATGCAGAGTACAGAAGAGATGCTGGCCTCTTGCCTTATCTGAGGGTCATGTAGCTAAGGCATATTTTCCCCTCAAAAACAGGCATTTGCTCCTCAAAGATGTTCTTTTACTGATGTTTTCCACTTACTCAAACCCACATCTTTTAAAAGGGCTTGATAAGCAATTTTTCATGGGACCAGGAACTTTCTTGATTACATGGAAAGTCATGTTTGTGTTTCAGGAGTTTCAGAGGGCATTTGTAGCAGTCTAATTCTGTAAAACAAAAATCCCTGCTTATTTGCTAGTCAGAGTTAAATAGTCCTGAGATATCTGTAGTCCTGTCTAGTCTACTGGGGCCCAAGCTCATTTGTTCTCTGGCCGTGCAGACATGTCTCTATGTTTAGGGAAAACATGGAAGTTTGATTGTTACTGATTATGAGTATTAACTGCTGATGAACCAGGGTGATGTGAAATGCTATTCACTGCCTTCATCTGCAAAGCGTGTTAAGCTTTCTGTCATGCACCAAGGGAAACAGTGCTGAGGGATACTACTGAAACTGCCAAACCACATCCTTCCAAAACTAAGCTTTATTCTGCCTTCTGTACATGTTATGACACAATCACAAGTTGAAATCATATTCTGCTGGAGCAGTCTGCATGTAGGTGGGGATCTTCAGAGAATTGCACTGGCAATCTCCATTATGTCTCTTAACCCTGTCTAAGTTGAAGTTTATTCCTCAGTTACACACATTCCAGAAGTTGCATGTATTTGGGGCATATTTTTCTGCCTTTATTATGTGATTTGCAGATTGAAGGTTCTTTTTTCAAAGTTCAGAAATGCTAAAGTTGCCAAAACCAAGTGAGTATGGATGGAACACATGTTTTCCTTGCCTTGTTTTTCAAAAAAAAAGCCATTTTTACTAAATAGCTTTAGACAAACATCCTGAGTGGAGAATTTCAGCCTGAATACTTAAGAAGTTGGATAGAAGTTTAAGTTGCATATATTCTATTTTAAAATAGCACAGTTAATGCTAAATATGCTAATTATATATGTTAACTATAAATAGCACTATACTCTCTGCCTGCAGTGTCGCTTGTATTAGAGTGTCAGTTTCAGAATTCATTTTGAAATGAGGCATTTGTACATTTTGCCTACTGTTTGTGTTCATGTTGCCTTTTGTCTTGCCTTTTTCTTCCTGATTCTTTTCATTCTAGTTTCCCACTTCATTCTGGTTTTCCACTTATGACTTAAGCAATATGAGGAACAATAAGTTTGATTTGTGAAGGGTATTTTTGTCTGCAAGAGAATTTGGTATCACTCCCTTTGGGTTTTGCATACAAGTAGTAATAAAATCAAGGCCAACAGCAAAACATTGCTTGGCAGTCTCTCAGACCACAGTGCCAATGGTATGTGCTTCGATTTATGGCGTGTGTGCTTGTTTTTGCTTAGTATCTACCTGAAATCAGTGAACTGTCAAATCAAAATCCAATTGTCCTGAACTGTGGCCTGGCTTACTGAGAAGGAGTATAAAAACTCTGCAGGATATTTAGATTGGCCTAGCTTTTGGATGAACTGAAAGCCAGACGATTTTACTTCATAAGACTTAGACAAAGATTTTGCAATAAAACGGCTCAGCTTGGTTGATCTCTGTTTTTGGACTTTGTGCTTGTTAAGGGTGTCTTAAGCACATTTACCTACTCGTCATACAATGACATGACTTTTGGAGTATCATTCAAAGGTTTATTAAATGTGGTCTTTTGCACTGATTGTAGCATGGTACAATCTATTATTGAAATAAACGTGGTCATAATTTGCCTTCTACCAAATTGGAAGTCTGCATCTAATTACTTCTACATAAGTTCCCAGAGGATGGAGAAAATACATCTTCACAATCCCTTGCTTTAGGGTTGTGGACAGCACCTGGCCACGTTTCGGGAGTTGGTGGTCATGCCTTGTTTACTCACCGCTCTGACAGAGGGTGGCTGATCATCAGCAGGGTAACTCCACAGGGTGGCTTCTTCTTGTCATCCAACAATCAAATTTACTGGGAGAGTAATTAGCACTATTGCGCTGTCAGACTGGAAATGGGCGGGAACCTGCGGGGCGTGTTCTCACTCAGGCAGTACTGAGTAGTGTCACACACCCTTTGTGTGAAGTATTAGAAAGAGCGGACAGCAGGGTGGAAGGGACTACAGGCACTTTTAAGGCCACAATGGACAATCTAAAGTGATCTTAGCAAACTGTTGTAAGGGAGGAAAGAACCATTCAACAGGGACAAAGGGGGAATGTTATGCTAGGTTTAGAATAACCAACGGTCCAAAGGCTTTGTAGGAGAAGACTTACAATAAATCAGCAGTAGGGTTTATAGTTTAGTAGATCGAAACAAAAGATTACATTAAAATATGTTAGATTATATTTTGGGTCTTGCACTAGGTTTTAAATGTTTGAAATACCTGTTTAAACTTCAGTCTGAACAAAGTCAGTTAAGCTCTGGCCAGCATCATTGCTGAGTCTGATGCATGGGTGACTTTATCAATCAGAATGAAAAGTGTCTCATTTCACATCGTATTGGGATTTCTGTGATTGTGCAAACTGTGACCACCTAAAGTGTGACTCAGTGGTAAGCCTTGTTCAACCACAGGATCTACATGCAGATGTTTGACCTTTGTTATAGTGGGTGATCTTGCAAAGGCTTAATTAGCTGTATAATTCTAATAAAAGGAGCCATGTGTACAAATCAATCACTGTTAACCCTTTGCTGAGATGTGCAATTTAATTTTCTCTTCCAGCAAATATTACGGCATGCCCGTGGAAATGCTACAAAAGTGATATTTCTCATTACTGATGGATATTCCAATGGGGGAGACCCAAGACCCATTGCAGCATCCTTGCGTGACCTTGGAGTGGAGATCTTCACCTTTGGGATATGGCAGGGGAATATTCGAGAACTGAATGATATGGCATCCCATCCAAAAGAAGATCATTGTTATCTTCTTCACAGTTTTACTGAGTTTGAAGCTCTAGCACGCAGAGCTCTTCATGAAGGTATTAATGTCCTAACCTCAGAAATCTACAGGGAGCAGAGAGGTCTGAATAGAAAGATCTCCAGTACTGTCTTGCATTTACATTTTATGTAGTGTTGATTGCCTTTTTATTTTTCTCATACTTTCTAGCAGAGGTATTTGTCCCTCAGTTAAAAGGATGAACTTTATTTGGCTTAACTCATCACCAACAAGATGTGAGCAAAATTCTCCTCACTGATGTGTGTACGTACTTACATCCATTCAGCTCTTCCTTTTGTCCATGAAGAACACACTATGCTCTTGGCCCAGTGTAACTCGTGCTTGAATGGATGAACCTTGTAGTCAGGTACAAGAGGCACCTAGTGTCCACCTTAGAACTGAACTTAATACCTTTAGGGTATCTCACACAGCAACGACAGTTAGCCTGTTCAGAACTGATGGAGATCTCTCTGTGTAAGGGTCAATGCACTTTGTGTTTATGACCTTATACACGCAGTAAAACTGGAGAGAGGGAGAGGTGGAAAGAGAGTTTGGACTGTGATTTTATCCTATTTTAATCTGCTATATTCCAAAAAAAAGGTTCTTCCTGAAAAATAGAGTAGGTTTAGACAAGCGAGAACACATGATTAAACATTTGTTTGGCAATGCTGCTTGATCGAGGCTTAGAACACGCATCAGACTAGCCATTTGAATTTATTTGCTATAATTTTTTAAAATATGCTACTTTAAAATAAGCAGTGTAAAATAGGCTTTTCTGGTGCTTTGTAGCCAGCCTGTTTGTTCCAGGTAAGGTTGGATTGGCTTATGTGAATATGCCTAAGATTTTTATTTTATAATATGACCAACTGGTTTTACATGCCATGACCGAATGTTCTTCTGATGCCAAATGTGGCATCCACCAAAGCTGGGAAGAGCTGTCTCTGCAGCTTCTGCTGGGAGAGAGACTGCATTCTGGCAGTGTTAGGCTCCCATGAAGCTGAGTGAGAAAATCTGAGTGTACCGTGGATCTCAGTGAGCCTTTTTCCAGAATAAGGACACCAATCTTTTTCATGTTGAGCATAGCAAGGCTCTGCTTCATGCTGCCATCACTAGTACTTAGAGCTGGAGCCTAGGGTTTTTAACAAATGTTTCACTAATGATATAATGTGAGACTGTGGGATTACTTTTGTTTGAATTCTTTGTTAATAAATTGATACTATTTCAGACCTGCCCTCTGGCAGCTATATCCAAGAAGATATATCGCATTGTTCGTACCTCTGCGAGGCAAATCAAAACTGCTGTGACATCATGGCAAGCTGTAAATGTGGCACTCACACGGGCCAGTTTGAGTGTATCTGTGAAAAAGGGTACTACGGGAAAGGACTACAACATGAATGTACAGGTGAGTCTCATGTCTCATTATCTGGGTTTCTCTGTATGCTCTGAATACATGGCTAATCTGTCTGAGAGCTAAAAGATGTATTTGGAATTATGGCTATGAACCTGGATCAAAGTGCTTCCAAGGCTGCTGGAAAACTCTCTGGCTGAAGATATAGAGTTGCTCTAGCAGTCAAACTCGCCTCATACGGTCTCTTCAGCAATAGCTCAAAGAGATGCACAGGAAAGAGGTGAGAATAGGGCAAGTGTTCTGACAAAATAAAGCTTCCCCTAAAACACGGCACACCAGAAATTTGTGACTATGAGTTTTCCAAGTCTGAGGTAGTATCTTTTGCTCTCAAGTGCTTATAGTACATTTTTCCCTCAGGAGTTATACCAGTCACCTTTTGAACTTTCATAAACTCTTCTGTTTGGAGAGGGGCTGCATATGTGGATCTTTGCAGGATAAATTCTGGGCGAAACTTACAGTCATGTAAATGTGCTTTAATTCTCTCATGATGACTTCCAGTTACTACAGAGGAAGAAAACGTTTGAGTCACTAAACAGACTTGTCATAGTGACGTTTTGCTAATACTGGTTTTGTTACTACTTTTTGGACAAGCCCTTTTACTCATATGCATTCGAAGTATTGTTAAAATAACAACAGTTTACACTTCTTTACTGAAGTTGGTCTGTAAAGTTGCATTATACTCCCTGCCAATTATGACATTGATATTCAACTTGTTGCTCTGGAACACCTTTCCTTTTTTCAGTAGGTGAGCCGGAATGCACTGGGTTTTGAGTGCAGTATGAGTAGAGGAATATAGTTAGGAATCAATGTCAGCACTGGCACGTTGGATCAGAATTGTATTTTATGTAAGTGGTTGCAGCTTCCTTGTGTGCTCAATTAATTCTAAACAGACACACTATTCGATTTTGTTTATTTTCAATTCTAATTCTAATTTATTTAGACCACATTTTCATCATATTTTTTCTTTTGTCATTAAAGTAGTTTTCCTTCACTTTGAGTGCCACAGTAAGCAATGAACAAAGTAGATACAGCATTTCTGCCTCTATCAGTAGCTTCATCACTAAATACTGTTTTTAGCTATTCCTAAAGAGAGCAGGACTGTCATTTTAGAGTTGCCCTTTCTACATGAAAGGATGTTTTGATGGGGTAAGCATACCTTTTAAGTGCCGCCAAAAATGGTAAAAGTCAAATTTCTTAAAATGGGCACTTTGCAGCTGCGCACAGAAGTTTTCACTTTTGCTTCTTTGGCAGGTGCTTCTGAAATAAGTTTGTAGAAGGGTCTGGTGTTAGATACACTGCAAGTAAGCTGATGATTACAGCCATCTGCTCTGTATGTGATGGTAACTGAAGTTGCATATATGTATTTTAGGGAGAATTTGACCTGAGTAACTCAGACCTTTTCTTCATGTATTCTCTCTTCAGCTCTAGTATTCTTCAAGACATACAGAAAAAAAGACAATATATGTTCTTTAAAGGAAAAACAGCGTATTTTGAAATCTTTTATTCTGAAAAGGATTCCAACCTTTTTCTTTAACATTTCGCATCCAAGCATAGCTGTGGATTTGTAAAACATGAGGAATCTTAAGAATGCAACTTTTCCTCACTCTATAACGTGCAGGAGGATTTGTGGCAAGTTTACACTGACAGGACTTCAATTCTAATTGGACTATTTTAGTGGGTTTTTTGCAAAACTTGAAGATACTCCACTAGCCTATGCTTCTACTATGTACAGTAAGGCTTTTTCAAAAGAATTTGAATTAAGAGGGAAATTGCTTTTCTGTGAAGTATGTTATTTTTGCTATTTTGTTTATTTTCTGTGGTTATATTCTGTTTGCTCTTGTGTTTTTCATTATACCACCTTACTGTTGTTTATGGTTTTAAATGTGAGGCATCAGAATAACATGTAAAAATCCTAACAGTTTTTTACTTTCATAATTACCAGAAAACACTCTCTAGGAAGCTTCTGTAAAACAAAACAGGAGCCACATGCTTTGTGTTGAAAAGCAGAAATTCATTGTCCCCTTCCCTCTCTTTGTAACATTGGTGATGATGTGCCACTGAAGGAAGAACAGACTGACTGTTCTCTACTTTAAAAAGCAAACCAAAGAAAACTTCTTGGCCCACACTGGTTACTTCATGTGGCCAGAGACATCTGTGATGATTGTGGCAAAGGAAGGGAGAGAGAGGAAAAATGGAAGCTGGATTGTAACCAGTTCCCAAGTATTGCAGAGTGCATAAACACCTCCTTTTCAGGAGCTCGTCACTTTTTCTTCTCCTTCTTTTCCTTGATTAAAAATGTTGAGGTTCAAATTAGAGACAACCGAAGAAAAATACAGAAGACAGCAAAAATAAATCTTGAAATTTTTCATTAAGACTCTTTCATCAGTAAAAAGGCAAGTTGTTTAAATCAACTGCACCTTTCATAGGAGAATAAAACAAATGTCCAGATCTCCATTTGTATCTTCTTCTCTCTTCTAGGAGATTAGAATATATGTCTTTAACATGGCCTTTTCACAATTTTTTTTCAGTAAGGCTCTCCTTGGAAAGTTCTGTTTTAAGTGGTCTCTTGGGTTGGATGACCTTTTAGGTTCAAGATGATGCAGCTAAAGATGGTACCCATCATGTTCACTTCATCAGTTACTCCTAAGAGCAGCCAGAGTTATTGGGAAGGTTAGGAAACTGTTGTCTTACAACCACTAGTTTCTTTTGTCTGACATGTAGACCCTATTTTTTGTAGCACAAGTTATCCAAAAAGATGATGTGCAGCTCACAGAGCAGAACAAGTAACTTCACTCCTTGTAGCCTAGGCTGGTTAGTCATTCTTCTGTTTATATTTAGCTCACTACTTGGGTATAATTATTGAATTCCACCACACACATGAATATTTAATGGATTGCCTAGGCTTTTATTTAGGAATGTGCAGCATATCAGTAATCATATGCACAACCACTAGGGCAACAGTTTTGGCTTCAAAACACCACATGGTTTAGATTTCTAAAGAGCCTTTCCAATGAAACATGAAAACATGTGAAAACATTTTTTCTTTTTTTTACAAATATTAATTCAGAACACATTACTGAAAAGACTTTAAACTGAGGATATGTAGGTCCAGCAAGGCAGGGAAGATTTGCATTTTGTGGTTTCTTGTACCGAGGACCCAGTTTTCATCTGCGCATTTTTTCCATGAGGTTTACAGGATTGTTCCTGTTGAGAATGCAAAACAAAACCTGATGTTCATAAATTGGATATCTTTCTAGTTAGAAAAAAACTTCTGTGTTTAATATATTGCTAGCAGTTCTTTTCTTAGTCACACAGGAAGAACTTTAATTCTGGTGATGTGTCCAATGGACTAGTCAAAGGAGAGTAAATATTTCTTCTGCCATGCTGCCTCCTTCCTCTCTTCCTTTTGACAGGAGCTTCTACTCCCCAGAAGCTGAATCACCCTTTCTCAATATTTCTTTATGTGAGGTATTTCTTCAGCTACCCTGGAGGAGTTCCTGGCTTAATGAAGCATTGCCAACCATCTTGTAACTTGGCAGATGGTACTTGGAAATGTTCACTAAGTTATCGAGATTCCTCCAAGTCCCAAGTTCCTGAGTTAACAACACATATAATAACATATGCTATACTCTTCAGTGGGTGGCTACCATGGATCTGGAGGAGCACCACCAACAGGACTCTGAGATTCTGACAGAAAGGGAGGGAAAAGAAAGCATGAAAGGGAGTGTGAAGAAGAGTGTAGATAATGTCTCCAAGCATAGTAAGATTTCAGGCTAAATTTGCCTGTTGAATCTGAAGGTTTGAATTAGTTTATGGAACTGCAGATTTTCAAGCTCTTAGAATTTAACTTCTTGCTGTCTCACAAAGCAGTGCTATTTTATGCTTTCATTCATTGATTCTATGTCTTAAAACTGGATGGGAGTTTGTTTTGATTCCTCTCTTCTCTTTTGCTTTTAATTTCTAAACCAGAAAAATACTTCTCAGTTCTAACTTAGCTGTCACCTAAAGAAGGCTCCTTGTGAGACCTGCAGCCGTTGAAAACTGACAAATTGAAAAAGGAGCATTACTTTGAAGAAAATGTCAAATGGCTACTAGTGTGGTGTTTTGTGTCACGTAACTCTGCAGATCTTGGTATACCAAAACAAGAAAACAAATAAAAATTTTACATCAGATGATTTCAACAAACTTGGATTACAGCTGTGCAAGGAAGTTGGGATGTATGTGCTTAATGAAGTCGTAATGAAATGCTTTCAAAACCTTCACAGTTTGGAAAGACTTAGGAGTTAGACTCACATGCTGTAGAGACAGAAAAGCTTTACTGGAGAGTAAAGCTGTGTCTGTGTACAAAATCTGTGTACAACCTGTGATTCACCCCTTTTATTGAACAGCTCTTTAATCATGATTCCGTTTCTGTAACCCTTTTGGGAGGATGAGATACTTTTGTACACTTTATTATTTGTAATTTAGTCTTCCTTTGTTACAGCCTCTTTTGAGTGACTTTCCATCTGTGACAACATACAGAGGTTTTATTGTGAATATACTGTATCAAAATGACTGGCTGTCATGTAAGGAGGAGGGATCTAAACCAAGAGCAGGGATGCAAAATGCCTGTAACTAAGTAATGCTGAATTGATGCCTAGTTAACACTGGCAAAAATACTCCTTGTTGCCATTCTGTGTGTTTTTTTCTGTTTCTTATAAATCTTGTGACTCTTTATGGGTTCGAGTTTCAGGATAACATCATGATGGTTAAATACAAAAGAAATGTAAATGTGATTTTCTAGTGAGAGTATCATAACATCATGACAGGTGAGTACAGGAGAAATATAAATCAGTTTTCTAGTGGTTTTCCACTGAGAGTGCTGGAAGACAAATGGATGAGAAAGGTGGATATAAAAAACAAATGCTATAGGCATGGCTACAGAAGTTTAGTAAGTTATTTATCTTTAAAAAATATTTTTAAGACTTAAAACAATAATGTAAAACAGATATTTTGTGTGCAAACTAAAGACATCTGGAAGCATGCAGACATGCTATTCCAGATTTTTTACATTTAAATCTGCTTTCTCAAAAATTCGTTGCATGAAGCCCAGTATTTCCTGCTTTTCCTTCTGGAAATTAAGATTCTCCTGCTTGTTACTATAGGAAGCAAAGCAAGGCTGAAGGAAAAACATAACTGGATGCTGGAAGATTTTTCAAAATGGAGCACACGGTAGAGATAAATCCTTTGGTTTGAAAATTTAAAAGTATATGGTCAGCGTATTCTTCATATCAGGAGAGGCTTTTGGTTGTTTTTTTTAATTATTTTGTAGCAATGACTGACAGAGATGAAGGTAGCTGCATGATCCTACAGTAGCTTTGCTGTTATTTTAAGTGACTTCTGACACCAAAGTAATTTTTTTCCCACCTGTACAGCCTGCTTTATGAAGATGGAGCATTTCTGGCAGTGAATTTAAATCCAGATTTAGTCCTTCAGAAAAACTCTTTAACAAACTCTAGAGTCAGACAGTGAGCTCTCCATCAAAAAAAAAAAAAAA
>VXBT01001767.1:207527-298315 GCA_013400235.1 Oriolus oriolus
AAAAAAAAAAAAAAGCGTAAGTTTTTATATCTAACCACAAGGCCTTTGCCTGCAAAACGGTAAAAAAAAAGGGAATTTTCATAGTCAATTTCATGCAAGTTTTTTCACGTAAATAAATGGCACACTAAGCTTCTGGTGGGTTTTCACCATATCCATAGTCTTGACAAGCTAGTTGAAGTGGATAAGAGTATCTCCACTAGTATCAGTGAGATCTGGATCAAGTCTTGGAACTGGGGGATTCTTCACATTGTGTATCAACTATATAAATCTTCTGTTGCAAAAGTGAAAATTGTAAGTAACATGATAGCTAGTATGGGTAACAGCGTTTCTATGTTATATATTTTTTTCTAACACTGTACCGGGTAACTTGTCTCCTTTGAATTTTAAACTGAACTGTCGCAGCAAAGAAAACCCAAAAACTGGGAAAAAACTACCAACAAAAAAGTTTTCTCTCGATTTCTTCACCATTTCTGAGGAATTTCTGTAACAAATGAAGTTGTAGGGTGAAGGTGAAAACTCAGATTCAATTTTGACATATGCAGACCGGTAAAGCAGAGGTGTAATTTTACATCTCTACATAGTGTTGAAAAAGATTCCTCCTTTCCATCTAGATGTCATCTGAGGCTTTAGAAAATAAGTTTCTATGCTAAACCAGACTCTTTCCTATTAAATACAGAACTGTGTCTGAAATAAATTTGTTGGAATGTTAGAAAGTGATGTACAACTTACTCTTTTTCCTTATCTTCAAAGTGAGATGTCCTGGTCACCTCAGAATGTCATGAAAGTAAAGCCTCCAGAACATGTGTGCAGTTTGAGGAGAAAAAAATCAACCATTTGGAGGGCTTGAGAGATGCAGAAACCGTACTCTGATTAGAAATAGACATGACACAGAAATAGTCTTCAGCTTTCTGTGTCAGTCAGACTTAGGCTCTCCACAGAGCCTGTCTCCATGTGTCCTTTGGCCATAAGGTAAACATTTCAGGCAGTCATTCTAATGAAAAATATTTTAAGAAGAAGTGTAAATACGGTACCAGCTAGGTTTAGCCTTTAGTAAAACCATTAATGTTAAACCTGGGCTTTACCCTGAGGCTTTAGACAGGATGAAAAGCAGGCTTTCTTACCTTCACTGAGGTTGTACATGGTTTGAAAACATCCTTTTTTGGTAGTGCAGTCCTGGGAGAAGTGGTAGTTTACAAAATTTGCCCTGGACACGCTGTTTTTAACTGCTTAAAGTGTTCATCAGCCAGTTGTCACTGATTTTTAAACAGTCTAGGCTCAAACCGTTTTAAAAGGGCCTTTGATAAGCTCTTGACTGGTCTTGCAGATTTGAGGATCTATTTTAGGATTGGGACTGGAATCATAGCAGGCACCCAATGGAATAGTTGTCCCTTGAAATCCTTAATGAAAGGTTTTAATACAACATTCTTTGGTTACCTCTGCGCATAGTGTCCCTTTTCAAAAACACATAGCCAGGATGTTTCCATAGACATATTGTTCCTGAGCTTGTGCCATCTCTCAAATTAAAAGCAGGTATCTTAGCATTCTGTGAGCTTTTAAGTAACTTTTGTCTTAGAGAAGAAAATATTTAAATTCTTGAAACAGTGCATCAAGGACAACATGAGACAACAGTATACAGCAAAGTGTTAATTTTGAAGTGAGGAGAGAGTTTAAGAGACTTAAAATTTGTTTTAATTACTTACTTTGTTCCTGGTGGCTCTCCAAGGCTCCCAAGTTTCACATTTAACTACTTAAGTAATTCCTAGAAAGTAATACTCAATTGACTTGCAAATTTTAGTCTTAGTGCTTGTGAGGTTGTGAATAAGTATCTGAATTTCTATCATCATAAAGTTGCCCCTGAAGTCTTGTCAAAGTTGATTCATTTAACTGGACTTGAGCATAGCACTCTCATTGTGATGAAATCAGGCATCCCCTGTGTCTCTGTATTTGGATTTTGATGGACTGTACACAGTGTATTTGTCACATAGTCAAACAAATTTGACTCTTATCTCTCAGAATCAGTTTCACGTTGAAATGCAGTGTAGGAATATTTTCCTTTTTTTTTTCTTTTAATCCTTGTCTTGATTTATGCTGTGAAATTCACTCTGCCCGAGCCAGTGAACATTGCAAAGTGCTTTCCCTGTAAGAAAGAGCACTGTTCCTTCCAACATTTTAAACAAAATTATCTACTTCTCTCCCAGTATGATAGTGTTGTGTGTAAAATGCAATTTGCAGCAATTGCAAATGTTCAGAGATGGTGATCTGTTACTTGCCTTGGTTTTGCTGAGGGGGAGAAGAAAAAGTAGAAGCAAAGGTGCACAAGGCTCATCAGTCATAACCACATCTAAATAATTTGTTTGCAGATTTTGACCTAAGCAAAGCCTTTCAAGGAATGTGTACCCGAAAAGCAATATAGAGGTTCTTTTCACTAGCTTCTCTTCACTTGCCTACCACCATCCTAAAAGCATAAATATCATAATGAGAAGGGATGAGACTGTTTTTCTGCTGCCTCTTCAGTTCAGTCCTGTCCAGCTGATTTCTCTATGCTTTCTGTGGAAAATTGTCTGGCAGGTTCCTCAGATTATTTCGCAATTATTTCAGGGAAGAACCCTCTCTGTCCTCTGCAGTTGTGCTCCTTGCTTCCCCCCACATTCTCTGTTTCTTCAGACCCACAGCAGCCCAGAAGCACTTCAGATTCTAGTACCACTCAAGCAAAGACGATGGACAGCAAGAAGAGTATGGTGGAAAAAACACTGTGATGAAAAGGGTTCAAAAGCCCACTCAGCTTGAAGAAGAGTTACAACATGTAGGCTGCAGATATTCGATTACAACCTGACTATATCTGCCAAGTACACAGCAGCCAGAATGGAGTGGTTTTGTTGACTGTCCTCTAAGCAGACATGTTTTCTTCTATCAGCCTAAAATCTGCTGCAGATAGCCCAAATTTCTCAACCTGAACCGATGCTGACTGCATAGTGGAGCATGATCCGGTCCCTAGGGAATAAGAAACCGGCAGCACAGATCAATTTCTTCAAACAGGAAATTGTTTTTTACTGGGTTTGTTGGTGATTTGATGAAAACAGAATCAGAATTTCTGCATAGAAATGGGAACCTCTTCAGGCAAAAACCCTAGGGTTTAGTTTGTAACCATGCAAAACAAAGCCAGAACAACAACTCAACACTTCCAATGCAGATGTTTTAGTAGAACTGACACCTGAAGGTAGTTTGAGAAGTTGAATTTTTTCTCCCTAGTCTGAAATTTATTGAATAGGAAAACTTTAAGTCAATGAGAATAGGAAGAATGAATGGAGCTTGGGATTGGTGGGGAGTTGAGAAACACAGATGATACAGAAGTGAGTGTAACATTGTTATGGAAAGCAATGTGTGGTCTAATTAGTCATGGCATTTAGATATAATTTGGACCTGACAGATTTGAAACAAAGCCCTATAATATTAGAGACTCAATTGCAGGTTTTAAGCAGTGTAAAGCCTAGACAAACGGCAAAAATCTACCATCTGTGTAGGTATGGGCAGATGCACTGATTTTACACAGACTTGCACTATTGTAAGAACCTGAGATCTGGCTCTTTCTCCTGGCCATTAAGAAAACATGCTGGGTGTTTTTTTTCCCTGACATCAAAAGAAACATTCTGAAGATAGCCCAAAAAAAAGGGGAAACTTTTTCCCCAAAAAAGTTCAAAGAAAGGGTGTTCCCCTGTAAAGGCTAGTAAGTATCCACGCAAAATTGCCATCTCCTTGTGGCATGTGGTTTGTTTCTCAAACAAAAATCCCAGAAGATAAAGTACAAGAACTTTTCTACATTGAGGCTACTAATTCTGCGTGTCATTTTTTTCACAGATTATTGCCATTAACTCCAGTCTGTTTGCTGGTTAAAACTTCACGGGTTAATTGAGAGGATAGCATTGCTCTGACTATTGTTAGGCTCCACGTCAGCTCCCGTTTTTGGTTTTATGGCAGAAAAGTGCTTGCTACGTTCTCACTGTGTTCCCCTAGAGAAACTCATATCTGGAACTACATATAGGTGGTATTAAAAACTGTATAGAGGCAGTATTCTGGTGGAACACTGAAGCACCTACACGATGAACTGGGAATACTCTAAGTCACATGAATTTAAAAACATATATTCTGAGTTTTATGCCTGTATAAAAATATCTGGAGCTCTGGAAGAAAATGTTAGCCTGTTATTGTGTTTTTCTATTCCTCCTTTCACATATTGCCCACCTGCTGACTTCAGAACATGCCAGGAAGCCTGAGCATGCATGGGAATGCCAATCTGTTAAAGCCTGCTGCAATAACTTTAGCATCACAGGAGTCAAGACCAGTGCATCTTACATCAGCAACACTGTGTGTGCTCACTCTGGGGAGTCCAGTCCAGTGTGGAGGTGCTCCAGCAACTTTAAATGCAGCAGATAACTAGCCTATATCTTCTGCATCTCTAACTGGTGTGACACAGTGGTGCCTTGGGTCTCAAGACAGATGGTATGGAAGAGGAGTTTTCTTGCAGGAGTGTGAAATACTGTAAAAGTCAGTCAAGTAACTCAGTTCGCAGGACTAAGTTTTTCTAAATACAAGGAAGAAAGTGGGAAGCTGGGTAGCCTTGTTCTGAGGAGTCACAGTGTCAGCACAGGATGTAAGTAATGCTTACCAAGCCTCATGGTCATATACCAGAAGAGCTGCATGTTGTTAAGCTGGTGTTTCTTTTGGACTTGCATTATTTTCTGTCTCACAGAGATATTAGTATGTATGCCTAAACATACTCTTGATCCTTTAGGCCTATTTCTGTTGTCAGCTTGGCAAAGAATATCACATGAAATGCAAATGTTTCCCTCATTTTACAGCCTAAGCCTTTGCCTCAACTTTGCCTCAACTTTGTATCAAAATATGCTGTCACTTGCAAATCCCATCATTTGAGGTTTTATGCCATTGTGAGTTGTAGAGGAGTAAAACACGTATATAAATTTTGCCCTTTTTTATTTCTGAATGG
Source organism: Oriolus oriolus (assembly GCA_013400235.1). Classification (NCBI taxonomy): domain Eukaryota; kingdom Metazoa; phylum Chordata; class Aves; order Passeriformes; family Corvidae; genus Oriolus; species Oriolus oriolus. Next base: position 212,530 of record VXBT01001767.1, read on the forward strand.
AAATTCAAAATGCCTTAAGAATCGCAATACCTTTTTTAACACATGACACTCCTGTGAGCACCCATATTCTTCCTGGTTGGCCAAAAACACTTTAAAAATTGTCCCAGTGGCAGCACAGGGGTTCTGGCTGGGTCATAGCACAAAGACAAGGACACTTAGTTTTCATTAGTGGCTTGACTTCATCAGTGAGAGTAGCCAAGCTGCATCCGTGTATGGCTTTTTAAGTGGACCAGTACCTCACCTTGTGCTCACCATCCAAACCCCTGAGAACAGAAGCAGTGCAATCACAAAATTTGGACTGAGAATGATCGCACTTGCCTGGGACACTAAGGGACCGTCTGCCAGTATCTCTTTAGCGTTACAGTAGCTGAGGGTTCCTTTCATGCCTGCCTTTTTCACTACTTAGCAGTGATACTCTGTTGCAGTACTCACAGAATTGTAGAACTGTTTAGGTTGGAAGAGACGATTAAGATCGTTGGTTTTGACCATTAACCTAACACTGCCAAATCCACCACTGAACTGTGTTCCTAAGTACCATGCCTACACATCTGTTAATACCTCCAGGTTTGATGACTCCACCACTTTTCTGGACAGTCTCTTCCAAAGTTTGACAACCCTTTTGGTGGCGAAATTTTTCCTAATATCCAGCCTAAACTTCCTCTGGCACAATTTGAGGCCATTTCCTTTCAGCCTGTAACTTGCTACTTAGAAGAGGTTGACCCCCAACTGGCAATAACCTCCTTTCAGGGAGTTGTANGTTAATACCTCCAGGTTTGATGACTCCACCACTTTTCTGGACAGTCTCTTCCAAAGTTTGACAACCCTTTTGGTGGCGAAATTTTTCCTAATATCCAGCCTAAACTTCCTCTGGCACAATTTGAGGCCATTTCCTTTCAGCCTGTAACTTGCTACTTAGAAGAGGTTGACCCCCAACTGGCAATAACCTCCTTTCAGGGAGTTGTAGAGAGCAATAATGTTTCCCCTGGAGCCTCCTTTTCTCCAGGTTAGACATCCCCAGCTCCCTCAGCTACTTGTGCTCTAGACCCTCTTCCATCTTTGCTACCCTTCTCTGGGCGTGCTTCACCCCAGTGTTTTCTTGTACTGGAGGGCCCAAAACTCACCCATGATAATGGCACCTTAGTGCCAGAGGAGTTTGGCCTAGAAGCAGTAACGAGCTATACTGTGGCCCCAAGAGTGCAGTTTGTATGGCCCTCAGTTCCAGCTAAAAAAAGAGGCCCCTTGCTTTGCCAGCCTCCAGGATTCTGCTGTCTTCACTCTCCTGATAGTGCTTCACCATCAACAGCATTTCATCATCAGCTGCCTGGGCACTTTCCCCTCTGTCACAGACAAGAAGGCACCTTGCACTCTGAGAGCCTGTGAGAAGGCCCTTACTGCCTTCCTGTTCCCCTGCTTTTTTTACCTACCTATCCCTCCAGATGGAGGTGATGGATTACAGCTGTTACTTGGCCGTTTTTACCCTGAAGGCTGTAGCACAGGCAAGTATTAAAGGTAGTAAGTTCAAGGTCTGTGAATGTGATGTTTCACAAAGCTTTCTGTAACATCTTAGACTTCACTCCCAGTGATGTTAGAGATGGATTTATTCTCATTATTTTAAGGTAATTTTTGGGAGGCCTCCTACATTGAAATAGAAAGTTCAGTGCCTCATGCATTCCTATATCATAGAGGTAGTTTATAATCTGTCACTTGAACCCCTCACTGCTTCACAGTCTGCAAAAGTACGAGAAACTAGCCAAGATTTTGGCTCCATCTAAGGAAAAACTGGGATGTTTTTAGACAGCATTAATTATGTTGTGAAGCTAACTTTTTGGAATCAAGTGTTGTTTAGAAATAGATTTTCTAGCTAAAACTCTGTGGTTTGATAATTTTAAGCCTTGGGTCCACTGAGCAGTGATTTAATCATTACTGCTGCTTACCGTTTTTTTCCTTTTTGCTTCAGATTGCAGTTAAGATTGTTCCCTCCTTCTTATTCTCCATCTCTGCAGATGTGTATGGCAAAAGAGCTTAGAAAAAGGGCATGTATTTCAAGGAGAAGGTAGGACCAGAAGTGTGGCAGGCCTTTTTTCTCCCAAAACATGTGAAGAGTCTTTGCTGCCCTTTAGAAAGAGAACAAGTCATTCTGCCTTTTCAAGGTGGACAAATTACCTTTGGAGCGGAGAAAAGGATGGAGAAGTGGGACAGAGAGCACTGTTTCACTTAGATGTGCAGAGAGGTTGAGAGCCTGACAGTTCTTGAGACAGCCTCGTGCTGGTGTTTCCCTGCTTGTAAGTGCTGCTTTAGCACTTTTTGTCAGTACTGATTGACAAATTGCAAGAAGAGCCTTAGAGACACATGACTTGCTACCCTGGGATTCCTTCATTGTGGGAGAACTCCTGCATTGCAGAAAATCAGGTCTTTGCAGAGTGGCTGTCTAGTGGGGGATGAAAACTATGATTCAGAAATATTTTAAATGGCAGTTCTGCACAGAAGGAAGCTTCATTAGACTGAGGCCTGAGGCTGTGTATTTGGTTAAGATACTGCAAGATAATATTACTTGTCTTTTCATCTTTTTTACCACAGCCTTTGCAGCACAGATGCTCAGTTCGTTGGCAGCCACAGGACATAGTATTTAAAAATCCTTTCTTCATTTCAGATCTGAAGTGACCCTCTTCCTGCAGTAGACATTGCTTTAGCAAGGGTCAGATATGTTCTTAAGAACATCTTTAATATCGTGCAAAGGAGTGAGAGGCGGGGGACAAGGACAGTTGGAGAAAATGAAGTGAAAAGCACTTTTCCAAATGTTTCTTGAGCAAGCAGCAGTTAATAGTGAGCATAGTGAGTTAGTTGTTATCTCAGTGCTTTCCATAAACAAGACTTTATTTTGATATACATATTTGGGTGATATTAAAAGAATTCAGGGAATCCTGTCAGTTTCCATAAGAGTTTTGCTTGAGGAATGGAGAATGGGATTTATGGCATTTTTCACGGTAAATCATGAGTATCAGTAGTGATTCCAGGAATTAAGTAGGAACTATAACATCAAGATTACAACAGTTTAGTGAACTCTGTGCAGAGATAGTTGGGGTAGTTTCACAATATGTAAAAAAATAATTGGCAAAACCACCACTTTTTATTGCCTGATTACTGGCCTGAGCCATTGCATGTGCTTCAGCTGTCTTAAGTTAACCAAAAACTCTGTTTCCTACCCTGGGCTGCTAAGTAAATAAACATGGAAATAGTGACATATGTTCTCCATCTGCACAGTCATGTGCTATATCTTCAGTGCTCAGAAATGTTACTTAATAGGAGTATAATCACTGTTGTTGAAAAGTATATTTAATGATGAAAATAAGGGATGTGGAAAAGAGGCCAAGTTTGGCACCTAATGCAGTAGTGACAGTTTATTGAGGGTCTGGCAGAAATAGCTTCTCTTTCCTGTTTATAATAACTTCTACTTGCTGCATTCCCTATCTGTGACTGAGCACTGGAACTACTCTGATCTGCAGAGAAAGGAGGCAGAAATAGGTATCTGGTTTTTGGGGCTTTTTTTTAACTCCAGGATCATATGCACCAGAAGCTGTTGGGAATGGGTGTTGGAGGCAATGGCAGAAGAGGAGTATTTCTCATTAGACTAGTAACATACAGGGCTCTGTTAATATTTTGCCACAGAGAAAATTCACCGTTTTTGTGTCAATGAGAATGAGAAAATCTGAGGATGTGGAGTCTCTTGACTACTCCTGGATTCCCCATACAACTTGCTTGTACCAGGAAAGCCAGTTTGCTCATTCAGTTTGAGCAGAGAATAATTTTTAGTTGCATTATTAAGCCCCAAGAATCACTGAACACAAAACTGTTCAAAATGCTGAGTTGGTGAACATGGTGGAGATGGATTTTGAGCCACTGAGCACACTCTTCACTGCAGTAACCTATCAGTGCTGTGAAGCTTGGGGTTACGTGCATTGTCAGCTTCTAAACCCTCTCCCTTATTTTGTTAAACTGAGCAATCCCAGGAGAAGCTGATGTGTTGAGTTTGCTGTAACATGAGACTCTTGCTCCCTGCTTCTGGAAGAAAGTGTAGGCTTTGCTGAGCAAGTGCTGGCTGGATTGTGGTAATTGCAGCGTGTCCCAGGGGTCGCAGGCAGTGGAGATTCTCACTTCTGTCCAGATTCCTCTGGGTGTAGTACATTAGGAGTTGTTAAAGAATTAGTTTTTTCATCCCAGCTCAGACTTCTCTCTTGCCAAGTAGTCCATCTTTCAAGCTGTGGATAAAGGAATTCTATTTCTTGTTTCCCAGTGTGTGCATGACAGTTAGCTGACCAGCATAGACTGCAGCCCAGTGGAGCTTTTCCACTCTTCCGTATCTCACAGCCATCACTTGGGATCTGGCCTAGGGATAATTTTAGCCCATCAGGCACCAGTTGCTGATTACTAGTCCTCCTTGTTAGGGAGGTAGGTGATGGATTGGTGCAAATGTGTCCTTTTCTTGTCCTTCCCTTTTCCTTCTTGACCCAGAACCCTTTCTGAAAGGGTGAAAGGACAAGTAGAGTTCTTTGGTGCATGGTACAATGGTTAGACCAGGCCTAGACAACGCTGGGCTTCCAGTGCCTTCAGACAAGACCAGTACTAGATCTCTCAAACAGGTATTTGCTCAACCATGTGTAGCACAAACAAAACAAAATGTTTGGATTCTCTTTGATGGATTTTTTTTTACATCACTCTGTCTGTTTTGGGTTTTTTTTTAAATTTGCTTTTCTAAAAACGAATGTGTAACTTCACAGCAATGATAGCAAAATGGCAAACAAGTGCGTCTGGGAGAGGATGGCGATGCTCCTTTTCAGTGTTTATATATTTAAATAGCAGGAAGCAATCCAGGGCACTTAGAACAGTATTATTTAGAGTAGCATGTGCTATCACATCAGCAGTGATCAAGGTTTGCTGAGGAATGTGTGTCTGTGATTGTGATAAAGACCATGTCCAGAGAAGCCTATTACATAGCAGTGCTGCTCTGAGCAAAACATTTTCAGGATTTATTGGATTTCCCCTTTTGTATAAGGGTCTCACTGTGCGTGAAGTTTTAGACAAAAAAACTTCGCTTGCATGTAAATGAATTCATAAATAGTCTTTATTTGCATAGCAAACTTAACAATATTAACTGAGTTAATTTTTTAAAAAAGACTTTTTGTAGTTTTGGCATTTATTTTACACTTTTAGCATGATAACTTCTAGAAATACATGGGGACATGAGGATGTAAATCACTATTCAAATTCTAAAAATCAGTAGTGCTAGCATGAACTGATACCTGTAGCTGGTAGGCATGTGTATGTTTGGGTATCTCCTCCAAATGTATTACCAAGGCTGGATTTTATGTCCATGCAAACAGCAAACCTGAAACTGTCTAAAATGCACCAAGACTTAAATCCAAAGAGCTTCATTTCAATACATGAATGCAATTTCTGTATATAGATATTGCACAAGTTGTCAGGATGTATCTTGTGAATTTGTTATTTGAATGAAGCATGGGTAGGCTTCCTTTAAATTTACAATACAGTGCATGGAATCAGGGGTTTTTGTCTTATTCTTGAGTAATCCACATGCTTTGAAACAAAATGAGAAGTTACCTTCTGTAAAAGAGTATATAGTAATCTTTATCGGTAGACTTTATTTTTATGACTGTAAAACATTTAAAATACATCTCACAGCTCTGTGTCCCTGCAATGCAAGTGTGGTTCAAGTATGAAACTGTTTCAGGCACTGACCATGCTTTAAACATATAATAGTTGGCCTGCTTTTTAAAAAAAGTTTTAAAAGTGGGTATGAATGGATTTTCTATATATTCTCAATACTGCTGCTATGACCAAGGAGGGTATTTTGCATTCAGAGTCATTGCTTTGCAGTAATCCCATGTAAATGTTCTGGCCCCAAGCCTACCCAGAGATGCTCAGCCCAGGCAGCCCCCCCTGTGGATAAGGTTCTTGTTGGCATCCTAACTTTTAAAAGCTGTGATGCCTCTTGGGCTTATATTCTTCAAGCAGGCAGATTGTTCTCCACACTGCAGATGCTTGCAGTACGAGGATGGGATGCTCACCCAAGGACTGGATCTCCTTCCAGGCAACATCTTCTGCTCCATGGGAGGGGATCTGTGATTCTCATTTTCATCAGGAAAAGGGTTTTTTCTTCCGAAAGTTTGTTATGACTGTTTGAAGTGCTTAAAAATCTAGAGCGAAATCATCTCAAAGTGTCACAGAAAATGCTGCAGCCTACTTGGTAGTGGAATAATGCAATTTTGCTGTCTGTAAGCTCAACTGTAAGGTTTGAATGAACCATCTTCTATGTATCATGTAGAGACATAGCTAAACTTCTGAATTGCTTCAGCCTGCTGCCCTTGCTTTAGAGGAAATTTGTGGAACTATTAAGGAGGTGGAGCAAAAGACATCAAACAGGAACAGAGATATTTAGCTTGTTAAATTGCTAATCATGTTGTTTTGAGAAGGATGCTTAAAAAATACTGACAAAGAGCAGATGGATGAGCAGGTTCAATGCCATCTGAAATTAATGCAGGGCACATGCTGGGGATAATAGGAGATATTAAAGAGCTGGAGAACATGCCACGACTTAGAAATCTTTCCCTGATCCCTACACGTCAAGGCAAGCTCAGGGTTTTCCTTTGCGGTCTTTGTTCAAGTCATACATGTCAAATGTTTAAATAAAGCCGCTTCCTTGCCTATTTTTTGTAATCCTAGCATGCTCCTGCCTCGTTTCCTTTTTTTTTTTTGTAGTATCATACATGTTGCAAACTGCAGAAAGGTAGATTACTGTATCTGCCAAAAGTTTAGATTTGTTTTTCCTTATCTTTCTAAAGGCATTTCATAATCACAATGTGGCCAGCCTGACAAACCTACCGTATAGAAGATCTTAAGAAAAACCATCTTCCTAGATGATGAAATGTGACAACAAAAGCTGTAATTTCTGGGTGTAATCTCTGCCATAGAGAACCCATCGTGTGGAAAGGCTTTAAGAAGCAAGCTTAAAGATCTTTGTGTGCAGGTCCAGTGCAGTATATTTTAGAGGTCATGATGGTCTGTAATCCTACTGGCCCAAGCTGAGAATGGCTCATAAATTGGTTACAGCAAAACCCAGGAGATGTCATTGTGAAATACATGGAGATGGCAGAGGACTGGGGAGTTCCATAAAGCTGTGGCTTCCCATGTTATTCACATCCTTCCACTGCAGAGGTCACTCACACATTAAGTGTGCAGCAGCAGCAGCAGAAAGGTTTGGGAGGCAGGAGGGAGGTTTGAACAACACTGTATGCTGGTACTGCAGGTCATCCCAAACTCATCTTCTGCTGCAGCAGTAAGTAGGAAAGTGTCAGAAGTCTTTGACTGCTTGGTGTGGAATGGGGATCTCCATTTCCTCTGTGACACCATGGCTTGTCCTTGTAAAGTGTATTTTATTTGGCAGGCTATTGTCAAAGGAAATTCATAACAGCCCCTTGCTCCTACTGCTGCTTCTAAGAGAGGATGTGCTTGGCCCTTAGACAAGTCTGATTGTGTAGTACTTTGTCGAGAGATGCAGCTGTGAAAGTAGAAAGATGTAGCACATGACACTGTACTGCAACTTCTCCATATATCCTTCATTATTAAAGTTTTAATTCCCATTTAGTAGAATAACTAAGTTTTATTGTCAGGTCTATTCATGGTGGCAAATTTAAAACATGACTGAGGTCGCAAAGATGGCAACCACAGCACTTTTTTCACAGGTATTAATGGCGTACTCTGATTCTGTGACATGTGTGTTGAGTACCTATCCATGCAATCAGTGTCCTAAAAATAATTGCAATATCATAAACATGAGTTGATGAAATGAAAAACTAGTCTTTCTTTCCTCACTGAAGATGCTTGGAGACTGCGTTGAAAAGACTATTTGAGATTTGCATCAAGGTGTCATTTCATTTAGGCTTTGGACTTTTGGGGGAAAAATGAGAATTACAGACTACAGTCATCAGAGTAGCTGTGTATGAATAGAGCTTAGGTTGATGCAGGAGAGAGCAGGATATTGCCTAGCTGATTCCTGCCATATCCCGCAAAAGATAAACCCTTAATCGGATCCTTCATTAGCATAAAGTGTGGAAAAAATGGCTCATGCCAGGGATTACTTAGTAAAGGTAGTTAGTGGGAGAAATTATGCATTGAAGAAAATACAAAATCCCTCAAATTAATCTTTGAAATACATGGAGTTTGAGTCTCCTCTCTCTTAACACTGGGATAATTGAAGAATAATTCCATTTCAGTGACTTAGAGCACTAGTGTAGTTGGAGAGGAAACTGAGTTTGCCTGCTCTCGTAGGATTTTGAAAATTTTACATTTTTAAGGCAGAAATGTTTGTCCTTAAAATTTTTACTTGTACATTTAGAGGAAGAAATGTGATCCTGTGTCACAGAGTAGAAGAACTGTTTGTCACATGATCTCTACCTGTTTAAGTCCAGACTGGAGTCTTTCTGCCTTTGTGGGGGTTCAGTGCTGGCTGGCTTAACTTTGCTGCTGGCTTTAGTATCTGCAGTGTTAAAAAGGCCAAACTGGATAATATGTATTAATTGTTTGGTGAATCTCTGAAATAAAGCTTTGTTTATGTTGTCACTCTTGCAACATTAAATTCTTGTGTGGAGATTAAAATGTCAGTTATTTCATTATCGTAGGAAGGCAGAACAGAATTCCTACTGAATTTGAAAGTAGGTTCTTTAATATTTTAGTGACCTTTTCTAACATTCCGTTGTTCAGGTTCAAACAATGTCTCGACATGTAGTTATGCTGTCGATATGGTTAGTTGACCAAAATGTTATTCTGTCTGCCCTGGGGGGTCTTTGTTTCTATCAGACCCCTGTTGTATTTCTTTTCTAGTGATTTCTATGTGCAACTTAAGTGTAAGTAAGAAAGTGCATTCCTCTGGTGGCCCAAGATGTCATCCAGCCCAGTAACGTTCAAAACCAGAAGAGACATGCTGGATTTCCTTACAATTGGATTTCCTTACAATTTTTCCGTTAGTTATATACTCTAGGAGAACATACCTGAGGAGGAAAATGCAGGAGGCATGCTGAAGTAAGCATTCATTATCATTTCTGGTCAGAAAGTTATTGCACTGTCATCGTTACAGAAAATAAAATCTGCATGTGAATTATTGATGAATATCTACCATTTTATGAAAGCAAGTTGTCGATGACAACTTCCATGCGAGCCATCGTTGTGTGCTTGGGGAATTTGGGCTTTGTGCTTGTTTGAGTTAGCACAATCCCTGCTTCCAGATATCCTCTAACAAAGAGGTAATCCTCTGGTGTAACTCAGTGTTCACTATTCTGGTCTCAAGAGGAGAATTACATCAAACAAAAAGCATTTCCTTGCTCCTCCCCTCACTACTGGGCAGAGAACAACATGGTTCACATGTAGAAATTCACTTTTTTGTTGAGGAAATCATGTATGCAATGTGCACATGAGTGATCTCTCTGTTTAAAGGCTGATACTGTTAAAATTGTTTTCCCATTTTTAAATTGTTGCCACTTTTTGTCATTCTTGACAGTGCCGGATTGGTTCTTATTTACACTGGGGTTTGTTCACACGCTGTTCTGAGGCTTTTTATGCTGTGACATTGCTGGAAAGGGGAAGCAAACGTTGAAAAAAAAAAATTTTAATTGTTTTTACGGATTAGTGCCAAAGAATATGATTTCTCCCTGTAGTCAGTTTTTTGCTGGCATAGAGCTGCTAAATGCATACTGGTAACTAGAATGAAATTTGGCACTGCTTGATCCTTGGAAAAAATTCCTGACTGTATGATCAGTCATGGATCGAGCCACGTGTGCTCCTCAGATGTGCTTGCCCCTTAAGCTCTGGCTTAGCTTTGAATCCATCACTGAGTGTGGACTTGTGCCGTGCTGTAGTGCTGGCTGGGATGGGTCTGCAGTCTAGCTGGGTCAAGTGTGGACAGTCTAGAGCAGATGGCCAGGGCCCTGCTCATCCACAGCTGATTTTGGATGGTTTTAATGCAGCTGAGGCCAGGCTAACCTCTGTGACTGTGATGGAAGTGCACTGTGTGCTTATGCTCTATTCTTAAACCATCTCTTTGACATCTCAGGATAGGCTGTGTGATCTCACACGTTTGGAAATATCTCTGTAAACCAGTGCTTTCTGGCAAAGATTCTGAATGTAACTTGTGTGGAGTTTTGTAGCTTGAATATGTCTAGGGCATATGTGGGATCAGTGAGCAGGGATTCAGACTTGAAAAAAATTCCACATAAAAAGCCAAGTTAGGATATAGTTCAGCTTCCTGTAAAGGCAGTGATAAGCATTTGAAGCATACAAAAAGAATGAGGACATTTGGGAAAACATGTTTTTCTCGGTAGAGACATTAATAACCATTTTAACAGTGTTATTTACCTCCTGCTGCTTGACTGGAAAGAGCAAATTGTAAGTGTGGTTTCAGAATTAATCATTTTCTTCAAAGCCAGACTGATTCAAAGCTCTAAGCAAATTACTGGGTTTATTGTTAAAAATGCTCACATCATAGAATGCATGATTATTTTTATCCCATAGTTCTCAAAACAGAAAGAGAAAATTGCTGCTGTTTTTTTGTCTAAGGTAAGGTTGAAAGGAGGAGAGAAATTAGGTTGGGGGTTTGTTAGTTTATGGTGGGGGATTTTTTGGAATGAAACACCTAGTTTAGATGTCATTTCATATGCCATACATGGAAAAGAAGAGACTAATTTACTTCGACTGACATATGGAGGGCAGCTCTGTCACAGAGCAGGTCCCCTGTGATGCTTAATTTTCACTCTTTCCTGTATCCTCTTGGATGCACTTCATCGCTTTGTGCTGGATACAGTTTTAAAAAGAATGCACAGAGACTTCCACAAAGTGCCAGATGGAAGTATTTCAGAGATTTCAGAGTAATACCTCTGATACTCTGATCATCTGAAGCAGGAGAGAATACTTCAGAGTCATGAGATGTCCAAGATGAGAGTTTCTGCACAGAAGAAAGGAAAGAAGCAGTAGAAATCCAAGAGGATTGTCTTAGATGGGAAGAACAGGTGCATTATAGGAAAGGCACATTTTTTTCAAAACACTTTTCTGAAAATCCCAAAACAAAAATTAAAAATTCCCAGCTCTAAATCTGTTTGGATTTTTCTGCCCTATTTCCTTCCTGAAATGCTTTATTTTGTACTTGTATCCCTTACTGCATAGGCATTTTCATTGTCTCTTTTAAAAGTGTGTTTAAAATACAAATTTGTGAATCAAACTTACAGCACCCAAAATTGCCTCTTACCTGGAAGCCACTCAGTTGCTTTCTTCAAAAAAAAAAAACAAACATGCAAAGTTTTCTGAAAAGCAAACAAAAGTATTTTCTCTGGAAGCTATCCAAAAAAACCATCCTCCTTCTGGAAAGTACCACCTGTTCATATTGGCTGATTTTTTTCAGGTATGTTCCATTAAACTTGGCTTATGAAAGTCAACTCTCTCATGACAGGTGAGGAAAAAGGAGAGTGGATTTTCTTTCATCTTTGTTTTCTGGTATTTTTTTTCCAGTTGCCTAGAAAGCATTAAGTTTTCATTAGTAAGACAAGAGACAGAGTGTCTCAGCATCTAACTAGCAGAACAGACAGAGCTGGTCTAATGTCTGCCAAAGAAGAGACTGATACTGCCAGAATGTCTGAACTCCAGGAGATACAGCTCCGTAGGAGAGACCAGCTCCAGGGCCAGGGCACACCTAACTGAGTAAGGAGAAAGTCACTTGAGCGTGTTTATGGTTGTACAGTTCTTTATACCATTCAGAGCTACATCAAAAGCTACAAATGGACTGTGCTGAGGGGAGAATATGAGAGCCTGACCTGCAGTCTGCAGGAGAAAACGTGGCCATTTGATTGAAAGTGAAGTTAATGGAGTGAGAGCTTTTTTGGCTGGGTTTCGGTGTTAATATTGCAGAACCTTCTCAGAACATTTCCTGAATTTTCATTAGGAGTTATGTTTCTCAGCACAAGTATCTTTGAGCTCTGTTTCAAGTGGTAATCTGGTCAATCAAAACTTTGCTTTAGCAGCACCTGTTGATTAGTCACTCCCCTAATTCACACATCTTGTGAAAGAAACAGAAACAATTACAGTGATTTCCTGAAGAACAGAATTCAAGGCAGAGAGCAGTAAGACTCAGAGCTATCAAGCCAATCTGAAATTCTCTGGTGAGAGGTGCCTTTCCCCTATTGCATTTATGCAATGTAAATGAGTGCAAAAGCTTCAAGGAGTAGTTGCTTTGATTAATTCCTTCATTGTTTGTGCCTCACACATTTTAGCACATCTAATATATGGATCATATATATCATATGACCATAATGTGTAAATCAAAGGCAGGGGCTTTTGCTGGCTTGTATTAGGTTTTTGCTATGAATCTGTGTGCATTAAACATCTGTGTAGTTTGGAATGGCAAAGATTTAGTCTGAACTGATTTTTTACACTTCTCAATCAAGAATGTCCTCATAAAGTCTGCACAGGTTTTGTCGCTGGATATCTGGTGTGTCTTCTGGGACTGGGTTTCTCTTCAGGATGATTAATCATGGACTTAATGTCAGTCCCCAATCAGTCACTGTAGGTAACTCCACTGAGTCTGGTAGACATTAGTTCAAACTTCTTAAGAACTCTGCAGTACTTTAAGTGGAGAATGCTCCTGCCCTAAGTGGCGCTGAATATATAAAGGAATCATGTAAAAAGAGTACAGAAACACACCTGAAAAAATGTGCTAGGTGAAAGGTGAATGTCCTGAACTCCTTTCTGTTTTGTTTTGCTGAAAGCTTGTCCACCAGGAACGTACAAGCCTGAAGGTTCACCAGGTGGAATCAGCACTTGCATCTCATGTCCTGATGAGAATCATACTTCTCCACCAGGAAGTACCTCCCTTGAGGATTGTACGTGCCGGGAGGGGTATCATGCTGTAGAACAAACCTGTGAAGGTAAGTGTTTCCATCCAGGAACAGAATACCCCTGGAATGTACAATACAGTGCTGGGACAATTTTTTTGTGTGGTTTTGTGCTGTGAGGGCCATGTCAGATTGCATGCAAGATTCTCTCTGTCATTCCAAACCAGCAAAAATGCCAAGGTGCAAGCTGAGTTAGAAATTTTAAAAAATTGTTTTCCTGCAGTGGCCGAATGCACTCCAGCTAGTAACCACTTTGTTGTTGCTGTTTAATTATTTAGTTGTTCACTGCCCTGAACTGAAGCCCCCTGAAAATGGTCACTTTGTCCAGAATGTCTGCAACAATTACTTTAATGCTGCCTGTGGAATCCGATGCAAGGCAGGATTTGATCTCGTGGGAAGCAGCATCCGGCTTTGTCAACCAAATGGGCAGTGGTCTGGATCGGAGGCTACTTGCAGAGGTATGTGTTTGAAAAGTATTTTTTCTGTTGTTCATTTCTACTCACTACATGGTTGGGTGTGCAGATCTGATCTTGTTAGTCCTTGTGTGAAAGAAAGTTCCAAAGGTTGGCTGCCACCCCAATCACTCTGTTTCCCTCCTTTCTAAAATGGAAGGAGGACTTCTACAATAGAAAAAGCAGAGCAAGGTTTACTAGGCAGACAGTCTTTTGCAAGTGAATATACCACTCTCCTTCATTAAATCTCTCTTAATCTCTCCACCTAATTTCTGTGAAGTTTATATCTACATTGTGTAAATCTAGTGTACCTACCAAGTATTTAAATATGTAACAAGACCTTGCCACATGGCAGTTTTAGAACCTCCACCAGACTCTCAGCATAGACGGGCATTGGTGCTGGGAGACATTAGCCATGGAAGAATTCCATTTTGCTTTCTTACAATTTCTTCTTACCAAAAATAGGAAAGCTTAGGACATGAGCAGGGTCTTCAGAAGAATTTTGAGTGGAATTTCAATGACAATGTCCTAGAAGTTCACTATAAAAGAATGTCAGCCAGAAAAAAACAGGTGTGAAAGAGAGGAGATACAAGAAAGAGCATCCTGAAAAACATTATTTCTGGATTTTCTGATAGGAACTCAGATTTGCTTTGCTATAATTTGTCTCTGCCTGAGGTTGGATTTTTGATGATTTATAATGAAAACTGCAATTCCATGTCTGTTTATCTGTCTGGTATGTCTTCCAAGGAGAGAATGAAAAAGAATAAACCAGGTAAGAAGCCCTTATCTCCACAACTGCCACAAGACACAGTTCAGCATGTTTGACTTGGCTTGAATGGCCTTGACATTAGTGTGCTGCACTGGAAGCTAGTAAGTAAAAAGCCATCAGCTCATGTGGTAACTCTTGCCCTGGCCTTGTGTTCAGGGAAGGCAGGATTGGTCTTTAGAGGCATTAGCACTTCATGACAGTACAGCAAACACTGCAGCCCCGAAAGAAACAGCAGCTTATGGTTCTGGAAGGAGGAATCTGAGCTAGAGATCAGTCTCTTGGGACATTCTTCCTATAGTAGTTTACTTCTGCTTAGATTTACAGGACCTTTCTTCAAATAATCCCGGAAGTCTTAGGTTTCCTTTTTAGCTTCCAGTGACAAGAGGCAGGAAGGAGCTTTCAATAGAAAATAAATTGCTGGCCAGTAACATGAGGGTACCTTGAGCAGCAGGACTTGGAGGTGTGGACTTTCCAGCAGTCAAAACATAGACTGAACATGCATGCTGCTTCAGGCAGGCTGGGATATTGGGAAAGAGCGCCCACTGTCAGAGCTTCTGTCACACAGGAGCCCCTTGTGCAAAAAATCTGGGAAAAGCTGCAGTCAGCCACAAAGAAGGGATCCTTCATCTTCTCTTTCATGGGGAAGTGGAAGATTCTAGTACCTGAAAATCTTGCTGGAGCATTTAAAGGAATTCACCTATTTGGTGTTGGGGCGTGATCTTTCTTTCACGGGGAATTTGGAAGGTAGGGGTAAAGTCTGCATTAAGATACTGTCTTGATATTGAGCTAATATCCTTCGAAGCATTGGAAGGTTATATTTTTGCTTTTTTTGTGCTGTTGTCAATCATATTGAAGACTTCGAATTTTTTTAAAAAAATTTAAAAAAATTTAAAATCCCACTGTTACTTTTGCTGGATCTGCTAGTCTTGATTCACTCAGACTATGAAAGGGAGAAAGATCAAAGGCATGGTTTATAGCTGTCTTGTTAATCCCAGGAGTATTTTATCACATAAATTAGGAAGGGAGAGTGAAGGAAAATCCCTTTGCACTGCTTTGGCTTTTGACATTAAATACTCCTCGGTTCTTTTGCTAGCTAAAATCTGCTGTGCTCTTAGAAAGTGATTAATGCAGTCATATGTCATGCAATTAACAGTGACCCAGGAAAAAAACAACAGCAAACCGTATATTCAATCCAGAAAAATTTATTAGAAAAAAACCCGGAGCAAGCAGAATGTGCTCTTATTGTTGTTGCTGTTTTCACTGGCTTTATTGAAATATTTCTTGGTCATGGCAGATGTGTTACTGATAAGAGGACGGGTTGGTGTTTAATGCTTGGAGCCGTGACCGAGGTAACGTGGGCTCAGTTACAGGTTTCTGCCAGAGCTGTGCTGAGACACTGAGTAAGTGTGAGCACTGAAACACTTGAGGAGGCAAGAGCACTACAGCCGTGTGGTCCTTCCAGAAGAAATGTCTAGACAGCAGGTAGTGAAGGGACTGCCTTCTCTGTAGGCACATTAACATTGCCAAGAGCCTCCTCAGTGCTCTTAATCCCTTCAGGCTTCCTAAGTAGTCGAGTTTGGTAGAATTTGCGTCTTTTTACTGCAGATTGGGTATTTCTACTTCTTAAGAACCTTAATTTCTACCTTAAGAGAGCAAGCCTACTTTCTTGTGTATAAAAGATGTGGGATTCAGCTGTAAATACGTTTTTCTTACTCCCCCTACTGTAGTTAAGATACAGAATATTACAAAGCTGCTCTGAAGCTCAGAGTGCCTCCCACAAAATGGGCATTTCAAGATTGTTTTTAAATACACTTCCTAAAGAATGCCTGTGTATATGCAAGCACAAGAGCAGTAATGCTTTCAGAGAGTCTTAGATGTGAGACAGTGGTAATATAAGGATATATTAGGTACATCTGGACGACTTATTTTCCTTCTTTCTTATCCCATATACATAAGTTTTGCTACCAACTTTTTTCCTCTAGGTGCCACCATAGCTGTTTAAAAAAAAAAGACATTATTTAACATGTGTTGTTTGTAGCTTTCAGAGGCTGTGTAGTTACTGGCATTTATGGGGCTGGCTTTCATGTGAAGGAGCACTCAGGCTACGTGCCCATTAATTAGTTTGAGGTGTCTAGTGGTGTCCACTTGTGTGCAGAGTAAACAATTACTGGAGAAAGGAGAGGTTGCCAAGTTGGTTTCCCTTTGAGTGCATTTGTCAAGGAGATCATGTTTTGCCTCCTACCTGGCAGCAGCAAGATTAGGTTAATTGGTAAAATCAGCTTCCCAAACCATAGCAGAGAAGTGGTCCAGCTCTCTGAAGCCACCCATCACCAGAGGTTGCCCTCCTGCCAGCAAGGTGAACGGAAGCTGTGTAAAACAATCAAATGAGAACAGATTTCCTCTCGTGAGGAGGGTGTGAGGGGCTGGGGGAGCTGGACCTGTTTAGCCTGGAGAAGACTGAGAGGGGATCCTATGATGTATGTAAGTATCTGAAGAGGAGGGAACCAGGCTCTTCTTGGTGGTGCCAAGCAATAGAACGAGAGGCAATGGGCAGAAACTGATGTTTCTGCAAGTTCCACCTGAGTATGAGAAAGAACTTCTTTACAGCAAGAGTGACTTGAGCACTGGAACAGGCTGCCCAGAGAGGTTGTGGAGTCTCCTTCACTAGAGATACTCAAAGCTGTCTGGACACAACCCTGTACAAATGCTCTAAGATGACCAATGCAGAACAGAGAGGTTGGACTAGATATGCTCCAGTGGCCCCTTCAAACCTCAGCCATTCTGTGAGTTTAGGGAAATGCAATCTTCTTGATTATATTTTTGAGCAATCACACCATTTGCCCTTATGTGTTTTTATCCCTCTTTTGAACATACTGAACATTATCTGCTAACTTCAGCTGAGATCAGTTTTAAATCAGAGTTTTCCACTCATTTTGGAAAGTCAGTAGCTGGTTGTTGTTGTATCATCACCATCAGATACTCATGTCCAGACAGTAGGTGTGTACAGCTTAGCTATTTGAGGGACCCAAAGGCCAGGCAGTGTGTATGTAGTTCAGACTTTTGTCTGGAGGGGATCAAGGGCAAAAATGCTGGAGCATGAGATCCTAGCTGGAAAGGATCTGCACTGAAAAGGCAGTACAAAGGAAAGAGGTCCTACTATAAAATCTTGAGGTTATGGCATTGAAACAAAGAACAAAAATCCAGGTCATACCAGTGCTACTTCTTTCTTATTATGATCATTCATCTCTTTTGGGATCAGTCTTAATTACAGAATAGTTTTATGCTAGATTGCAGCATCAGGATTCAGAAGTAAAACCGTAAGACAATCTGAGGATCACTCTCCACTTCCCTGCTTCCATTTCTGCATACACATGCTGCACACAGCTGTGTTCTCCTTGGAATCACTCTGCTTTCAGCGTTTGCAAGACCTTACAGGAGAAAAGCCTCTGTGCTGAGTAGCAGCCAGGACGTCTCCATGCCTGACACCTGAAGGGGTTTCTTTTGTCTCAGCGACAGCCTGATTTGTTCCCTTTCATCTCTCATGGACCTGGTATACAAGCCATATAAATTCCTTCCTCCTCTCTCTGTCTCCTCCAGCACGCTGAGCATCTTCTCTTCTGATTTGCTGGGGCTTACACGTGTCTGTATTCTGTGAATGCAGTCCAGAGTGCCTGAGAGCATTCCTGAGTACCAGGACACTGTCATCCGATCTGTTCATAAGCTCTTAGCCTGTTCCCAGGTGTGTACTCAGCCCATACCAGCCTGCCAGTTGGAAATCCCCCAAAAGAATTCTCAGATGTTGTTGGAAACGAGAAACTCCCAAAGACATGCACTTTTCCACAGGATTCCATTTGCCTGCAGCTGTCCTGTTTTGAAGGCTGATGGACATTACCAGCCCAGGCCTCACACTGCGTGCCAGATGCACAGTTGGTTTGTTGGCTTGGAGTTAACGTCCTCCAAGTACTTAGATGAACTTGGAAGTGTGTGCCCAGCCTCATATATTTTATGTAAGACTGTTTCCAGAAGAAGAAGGTATCAAGCCTTTGAAGAAATTGGCTCTGTACTAGCTCTATTCCCTAAATTCGTACAAACTACTGTAGCTAATGTACAACACAGTATCTCTCCCACCTCTGAAAAACTGGCAATAGTGTAACTCCACTGAAACTCAGTGCTGAGAGTGAACTGGTGTTTTTTTCCCTTTGCAGTTCGAACATGTCCCAGACTTCGGTCTCCTCAAAACGGGCACATTAATTGTTCAACAGCCGACATTTCCTATAGGACAGTATGTTTTGTGACCTGCAATGAGGGCTATGAAATTGAAGGAAACAGCAAACTCACCTGCCAGGGAACCTCTCAGTGGGATTCAAAGGAGCCAAAGTGTGTGGGTAGGTATCTGATCTAACTCTGTCTGTTCATGTTAGGGTACAGCCTTTCCTGACATGCTGTAAATTCTCCATACTTTGATAACTGGTGAAGCTAAGATACAAATGAGAATTTGTCTCTTAGAAGCTGGGGGAGGGCAAGGGAATTTGTAAATGGGGAAAGTGGACAGATTATTAAGTCCACCATGGACTGCTGACTACTAAAAGGTTGTTGTATCTCGTTAGTGTCAGACACTGTCACACAGTGTGTTACAAGAAACATAGAAGCAGTAGGTCTATACTAGGGATTGAATATGAACAACCAGTAGTTTGAGTTCCCATCATGAAGCTAAAGTTGATCTGCAGGCAAGGACTAGCTTATGTTAGCCAGGCCCTGTGTAAACCACCTGAGTAAAGGTGCAGCAGTTGTCACTTTTGCTGGACTCACAGCAAGGAAATAAGGGATTACACAAGTTAGGGACTAAGCACCTCTGAGTCAGGATTCAGGGGTCACACCAGCTGTGCAGGGATAGCTAGGCATGTACTGCTGTTCCAGAAATAAAGGACTGTATATTTCAGAATCATCCATTTAGGACTAGTGACAGGTATTGAATTAACTGTGAAAAGTAAGATGATGAAATACAGTTGAAACATTTTCAAGCATAGACTGAAGGAAAAGAAAAAAAAACACAAGTCTAAAGTCCATCAATTCAGAAGCTGATCCAGTGCTGACTACAATCAGGGTGAAATATATGTCACCTGGATCCAGTAAGTGCAATGGCAGTGCGGTGACTTCGCTTGAACCTGTGGCTATTTCTTTACTGTTTTATTGCAGTCTTGAAAATGTGGACTTTGTGTGAGACAAGCATAAATTTCTAACTGTAAGTACATTCTGTAAAATGATGAAAATAATCCACAAGAATTAATTTAACAAGACAGTTTGCTAAGAGATCCTAATCTTTCTTCTGTTAAAATCAGTGGAAAAACTTCAATTAACTTCAAAAGGAAGGGACCCTGAAATCCGGTTGGAATATTATAATTAGAAGATTAACCATATTCATCAGTTGAATTCATCCTTCCTAGCTTAGCATTTTGATTAATAAAATCCAGCTCTACTCTCTATCAGGAGATTTCTTCACACCGTGCAATATTGCCTCCATTCCTGGATTACCCATGGCAATATCTTATTTTTGCTGAGTCTTAAAAATCTAGTAAGAAAGTTACCTTTGATTGTCAGAAAGGAAAGTGTGTTAGCTGGGAAGCATCTCTGCCGCTTCTTGTTGTGATGGGTGTTTAGAGCAAGCTTGCTGAAATTCTGGTTCAGTATAAATGTGTGGAGTTTTATTCAGGTAACAATGCATATCAGAAGACTGATATCATATCCTCCTCAGAAGCTACCCTTTGTACCCATTTTCTGAACTATCATCATTGTCATGGAGGTATTGTCTTTTTATTTTTAGTCCAAATAGCTCCTAATTACTGTTTACCATTTGCTATATAAAAGGTGCTGGAAATCCTGCTGTATTTTGGCTTTTGTAATTGATAATTTATTAATTTCATATCATTCTGTTAGAAAACTGAAGTTGTTTTCAGTCTGTTACCTTGAAACAGATTTCTAGGACCTCGGGGTATTCTTCTAGCTGGTTTTCTGAATGCTTTTCAGTTTGACTGCTCATCAGTGCAAAGTTTGCCATATTTGTGAGTTAGCTCCCTGAGACTGCGCCACAGCCATCTGTAACCATTACTGGCACTGTACCGTAACAGTGCCTGGGTTGTTTGCAGGCACTTCTGTGGGGTCTGTTGTTGTGCATCCCTGTCCAAGAGACTGGAAGGTAATGCAAGCTTGGATATTACATTTGTTTTAAATTTTTGTCTTTTCCATTAAAGATAGTGTTAGCAAATGAGCTACTTTTGTGTAGACTACGTATATTTTATAGGTAGCTGACAAAGATATCTGCTGAAAAGGGAAGTTTTGTCATTTGTCCAGCTTGGGGGGGCAAAAAACAAAACCAGAAAACCTCCACAGTCATGTTCTTGTGTTTCCTACCCATTGGCAAAAGTTTAATATCAATCACTTTAAAATTAATGAATTTTGCAAGATGCTTTTCTCCTTTCTTTGTTCAAGGTTTAGTGAAGTAAAAATACAAATGACATCCAGGGTGTTGATGCCATCTAGCGTTGAAAGAATTATTATTTCTCACTTCTGATTGCAGCTGGCCATTTTTTTTCCCTGAAACAGTCTTGGCAAAGGGATTGAAGGAAAGAGGCATGATTTGCTTTGTAATCTCCTTATATGTCAAGTTCTTTTGATGTTAAGAATTATAGTGCAGTGTTGTGTTTCATCACAGGTGGTTGCAAGTGAAAGCAGGTTCTCGTCTCTCCTTAGAAATATTTCTTCTCTATTAATTCCCTATCGATATGACTAATGTCATGTATATCCCTCTAGCCTTAATGAATTCCAGACATTTGGATCAGCTTGGTCAAATTCTAGAATTGAGCACAGATAAAACAATCTAAACAACACTGTTACAGTTGCTTTTTCTGGTAAAAACCTGTCCTACTGAGAAGACATTCCCTTGGGCTAGATATAGCAGATTTTATCCTGAGTTTTTGTCAGACATTTCAGGACTGTTCTCTACTTGGATTTTTCTGGTATAGCTGGATGTGTCTCAAGCAAGAGGCCCAGCTGTTTTTGCTTCCCAAAGAGCTGCAATTTTCTCTACTTTTCGTGCTTACATGTTTCACAGTTTCTCTACTTGTTCCTAGGGTAATATGCATTTTAATGCTTTTAGCTTGTCTCTTCAAATATTGTTTTTTAAAACTGTGATCTTTTTGCTATTTGTCAGTTACCTTCATGCGGTAAGCAACCAGAAGTTAGGATTTGGGGTTTTATTTCCTAGTGGAGTTGTTCCACCTTGCAGAGCCAACAGTATCTGCCTGAATGGAACAAATGTGTCAGAAGTGTTTGTGACCTCTGTGTCCTGTTGAAATGAAGTGCAATTATTAGTTGCTTGGACTTTAAAACACTTCAGTGTTGAGGGTTTAAATTTCAAGAAATACACAGAATGCTTAGAACGTTTAAATTAGTTTCATGCATAAAAACCAGTTTTCAGTTACTTGCTGCATGTTTTGGGAAAGAAGAGAAAAGGAATGTGAAGTGTTTTGAATGTGAATCACTTTTCTGTCATTAAACCATTGCTAAGAGCTCAGTAGAGCCCTTCTGTGTTGCTGGGCTGGGTTGGTTTTTGTGTGCTCTTGGTGTAAAGACCTGTCTGATTTCTTTGCTTATGAATTATAAAGAGTTACAAGTTTTCTCACTGGCTCTGAATAAGGAAGTATTCTTCTTGTGTGTTTGCATATTATCTGTTGTAAGAAACGGTACCGAAAGTGTACAAACTGCGTTCATGGGACACCCCTTTTTGCCCTCTTTGTTAATGCCTCCATACTTGAAGTAAAAATAGCGTTTCTAAAAACAGCAGCTTAAGAATGAAACAAAGCTTTTGTGAAACTGTTTAAATACGTTATGGTTTTTGCTTTGATCCAAATGGTCTTCAGGATTTGTAGTGAACTGTAGTAACAAAATGGTTCAAAACTTCCATTTTAAACCTTTAAGCAACCATCAACCCTTCCTGATTTTACAGAGCTCAGCTGCTTCCTATGGTCACCCTGAGCCTTTCCAGCTGTTTTGAACACAGACAAGACCAAATCCAATTTCATTTGGTTTGGAATGCAGTAAGCAAAATCACATGTCATATCCCTAACCTATAAAGAGTTCACAGCAGAGTATCCTTCTTCTTGTCTCTTCTTACTGCAAGATAGAGTACAGAAGCTGTAGAAGGCTACAGATACCTTTTCTATTACCTCTCTCCTGCTATGGTCTAGTTTTCATTGAGGCTAGGAAATGCAACTGTAGAGCAGCCATGAAAGATGAAGATGTAAGGAAAAGAAGAAGAAGGGGAAAAAAAGCAAATCCAGAGAGTGAGATATAGGGGATCTGCATAAAAATTACCATGTTTCTGTTTCAGTGAAGAGGATGAGCAAGACAACAGAAGACCTGGTAAACTGGCTGTTTACTTCATTCAGCACTGAAAGTCAAGTAGAAAAATTTCATCAGGTTGTAATGTTTTGGTGCACTCATGCCTGTACAGACTCTTGAAAAGACTGTGTATTTCGTGTTCCCACTAATTTCCCATATGACTTTATTTGCAGGTTTTTTGAGTGTGTACTTTGTGTATGTCAGTTTTAAGTCATGTTCTACTGCTGTCTTGCAGAAAAGCGTTGTCCCATCCTCCAGAAACCAGCAGGTGTGACAGTTCTCCCTCCCAGATGTGGGCTGGAGCCTGCCATTTCTGGGACTGTGTGCCAGCTGAGCTGCCCCCAGGGATTCATCCTGTCTGGAGCTAGAGAAGAAATAAGGTGCATTTCATTTGGGAGATGGAGTGCAAACATCCAGGAGGCTCTGTGTAAAGGTAGAGACCAGCACGAAATCATGTCTGTGTACACATGAGTGCAGAATTGAAGGGAAGCACACAGCAAATAACTGAGTAAGAACAGGTTTGAACTGGGGAAAGCACAACTTAAACAGTGTATAAGAAGTGTTGCCTTCATAGCTTGGCTGTCAGATTTACTTGTAGTTTGTAATAAAAATGTGGAGTTCAGAGTTACTTGAGTGTCATCTTCATCTGCCTCTCCTGGGCTCCATCTCTCAGTTGCTAGGAGGCTGCCCTCTAAAAGGCCTGATGTGCAGGCAAATTTAAAATTTCAAAGTAGAGGTAAAAGCTCATAGCTTAAAAATACTCAAAGTGGAACCCACACTTCTGGTGAAATAGCAATGATAATACTATCATGACTGGTTTAGCACAAGTTCTTGTAAACCCTGTAGTCAGAGCAAAACTGTAAATGCTGTGTAAGCCCTGGCTGATAGACAGACTATAGAGGAATGTTCATTTCAGTTGTCTTTGAGTGGCTATGGCTGTTGACATGCCCCAAGCAACAGCGCACAAGAGTTAAGACCGAAATTGGGTAACACCAAGTGCACTGGCTGACACAGAGTGTAAAGTTGGCAGAAGATAGTGACATACATTTCAGTACAGTTCTGCCGTGTTCACCCACCTCTTCCAGAAGTCTTAGGTTATTTATTCCCTTACACACATGCATAACTGAACTGGAAGGAGTCTGGCTTTGGATTATGGCAGGATAAAAACAAGAGTTTGTCAGGGAATATGCTCTTCACCTCTTTGTGAACTCTTGTGCTCTGAGAATTATTGCTTTCACCCCAAACTGGGGCCCTCGCCAGCCACTGGGTGATGGAACAGTACAGAGAACTGTTACAGCACTCATTATGCCAGGTTGCTACAGAAACTGAGGCTTTTTTTCTCTGTACAGGCCAGGAAGATTTTGTCTCTCTTTAAACATACTGTTTCCCGTTCTGTGATGTACCACATTGTTTTTCTGCATCTCCTGTGTAAACCTGGGCCAAACCACAATTTTTAATATTTGATGGGGTCCCAGCGCAAGCTGAAATGTTTAGATCAAGATAAAACAGCATGGCTTGGGTTCAAGCTTTTGGATATTACCAGTGCATAAACCCCTAACGTAGGAGGCACTGAGAAGCTCTGAAAGTTATTCTTTCTGAGTAAAAACGAACAGCTGTATTTCAATTGCTTTCATTCTTGTTATTGTCTTTCTCTGTTTTGCTGCCAACATATTTGGCCAGTTCAAAAGAGCCATTTTCTTTCTGACTTATTTATTATTAGCCCTTTCAGAGAATTTCACTTTTAAATGGAATTTGCCCCAGCCTGAAGGCTGTGGTCAAGGGAGTGTGAGCCATAACTGGTAGTTATTTATATGAGTACATTTCCAATAAAATTTTCATTTGAATGAGTTCAAAGGAAGGCAAAATCACATGTATTTATTGCTTTGCATTCCTAATTATGTAATTTAATTGCCCAAGTTATGTCTTTACTGGAACTATTTCATAATAAAAATATAAGTGGTATCAGTTCTGAGTTGTTTTAAAGCCTCTTGGGCATAGATGAGTTCAGAGCCAAATGTGTCCTTGTCTTACGAGTCTAGAGACCATTTATCAAGCAACACCACAGCAATAAAATGACCTGACCACAAATGTTTTGGGAGGCCCTGTGCCAGGGAACTGAAGTAGTATCTCAAGTTTGTCAGAGAAACTTGATGTGTTAATGTTGGTAGCGGTGTTACCCATATTGTACCACCAGTCCTCTGGAAACATCTGGCATTGTCACATGTCACAAGGAGACTCCATTTCTCATACGTAATACCTTGTAACAGGAGTTGATTAAGGAACGTTTCCAGCAACTGCTGCCCGAATTTTGACATTGTTACTTCTAAGTCAGTTCCACATGAGGCTCCAGAGAATCTGGGAGTCACTATTGTCTTGTTCATGGTATATATATCATGTCACAACTACTTTGAGGTTTTTTTAAGTCACTGACGATCAGAAACAAGTGTTTTCATCTGTATGTGTCCTGTGTCTGGACAGGGAAACGATAGAGAAGGAAGGAATGAGTAATAAAAGAAACAAATTAATTCTTACTTATTCCTGGGGCTTTGGTTCTATGTAGAAACCAGAATATCTTTGTGCTCAGTGATAAACAAAAACACAGCAAAAATCAGTCCTTTCCGCAGGAGAATTTACTAGTCGTATGTGAATCTCTAGGCGAGAATTACAAAGGGCAAAGACAGGGAGTTTACAAAAATATGTACTTTTATATTCCAGGCAGTATGAAAAAGAGTGGTTGTAACAAGTTTCAGTCTAACCAGTATAGAGGTTTTACTTCCCTAATACCACATATAAAACTAGATTGTCTTTTTTGGTTTAGATATTGAAGCGCCTCGGATCCACTGCCCAGACAATATTGAGACTGTGACTCTGGAACATCATAACTCTGCTAATATCAGCTGGCAGGTACCAGCAGCTGAGGATAACTCTGGCGACGAGGCAAGTCAAAATCTGTATCTGTTTAACTGGAGGCAGTCTTTCTGATTTCAGTTAGTTTTATCATCCACTAGAATTTCTTTCTTCTGATAAGCAGAAGCAAAATCTCCTAGAAAGTTTGTATCTTGAGAATTCAGCATTTTCTATCTTGATTAGAGTTGTACAGCCACAGAGCACTGCATGGAGTTTCAGTGCATAAAACCTCATATGGTTAATTTATGTGGTCAAAAGAAAGAATGTGCTCTTGTTTATAATACGAAGACAGCTGCTTTAAAAATGAGCACTTAGAATGTGAAGAAGTTTAATAAACTCTTCTCAGAAGGAAGTAAACCAGTTCATTAATCTAAAGGGCTAACAAGTACACACTGTGGTAAGTAAAAACTGATTTCAGCTTCTTGGGTGAGAAAGAGAAATCTGATTTTCCTGTGCAAGGTTCAGAAGTGTGGCTGTTGGCAACTATGGGTGTCAGAGGCCTGGAAATGCAGTTACCCGGAAAACTTGCTCCAGAGCTGTTTCGTAAAGAGCAACATTCCCTACAGGCTCAGGCATGATCAAGTTACAGCAACTGAATGCTTTATCAGGAGTCAGCAGAGGAACAGTGAGTCTGTGTGTGTGCTTTTAATGCAGGAAATTTTTGCACTAGGAAACTGAGCTATCCCAGTGAAAGGGATTTAACTTCACACATTTTTTTTCTGTGGCATAGCTATGGTCAGGTGCTACTACAGGTAGCTCTGCTGACACAGGGTCATTCATTAAACTGTAGAAGCCAAGTTCCATGCTGAAGCACCTGTGAGCTATTGACTCATACACGTACAGAGATTCGAACTGGATATGTAAGCACTTAAGGCCCACAGCTGTGTGCTCCATTCCTCTCCCAGCTCTCCTTGCAGCTGGAGAACTGTCTGCAGACAAAACAGGTTCCAAGCTGATGTAGCGTGCCTTCAGTGCCATTTGACAAACAAGGGTCAGTCTGGAATGTTCTTAATGCGCGGTGCTGTAATCTGCACCAGGTCATGGTCCAGATCCTGACTAGGGAAATCCCTGTTGCTATAAGGAAGGCAGGCTTAAGCAGGGACCTAGAGCACTCTGTTGTAAAGCCCATCCTAATTACTTTAAGAGGCTATTTGCATTAAGCATGAACCAGCTTGATACTATTCTGTCTACTTTTTGAAACATGAATATCATGATTAGTAACCAGCTTTGGCTTTTAAATAACAAGTGTTTTCCTATAACAGGTCTCAGTTCGTGTTACCCCAGCTTTCATACCACCATTTCTTCTCCCAATTGGTGAAATTGACATTACTTACACAGCAACTGATAAGTCAGGCAATGAGGCAAGCTGTACATTCAACGTCAAGGTTATTGGTAAGTGCTGGTAAAAATCACTGGGAAGGCTGTCTCTCATGGCTGAAACCTAATTCATGCAGAAAGAGTTTGTGAATCACCATGGCCTTTATGTGTGCAGTCATAAGCCCAGGAGTACTGTCATCTCCCTAAAAGCTTTGCTGTTCCTGGGTCACAGTTTGCATACGTGCAGTCACTGCTTGCAGTGCTCAGTTTGGGGTGTGTTTTATTCTGCCGTTCTTTCTGACTGTTGAGATTTCTCCCCACATTGGTTTATTAAATGTTTTATTGCATTGTCACTTATTGCCTTCATCGTAAATCTCTATTTAATTCTTGAAAGATGCCAACAAAGTTTCCAAAGTTTACACATATTACTGATGCAAATCATTATGCAAGTATTTCTGTCAGACAGTTGTGTTATTCAGGAGTCCTGCAGGTAGTCCAAGGTTTGCTCTGTAGAAACCAAATAGTGCGGAAACCATGAGTTCAGCAGAATAATTACTTCTCTCTGTTCACTCAGCATCTTCCAATTGCTGCAACTTCCAAGTGTTCACCTTTGTTGTATGTTCTAATATGAGCTTCAAGCTGCTGTTTACCTGACTTCTTCGGGTTACAGATGCCATTTGAGTGTGGCAGTAGTTCTGTAAGCTAATGTCATGCCATCCTTTCAAATTCTGCAGATGCAGAACCTCCTGTAGTTGACAGATGCAGATCTCCACCACCCATGCAAGCAGCAGAAAATGATTACCCAGTGACATGGGAAGAACCAGAATTTTCAGACAATTCAGGTGAGATAGTTCACCCCAAAACATGCAGGAGAGGGTGGAAGGCTAGAGAACTCTGCCTGTTTGCCCTTAATCCCTTGGAGTTTGAGATTTTTTGTGGTTCCTTTTACTTATTTATTTTTAAGAATACATAACTTTGAAGATTTGCTGCCATTTCCTTTTCCATTTGTCAGGGCTGGGTTTAAGCAAGACTCTTTTACTTACCGATGCCTTAGATTGTCTTTTAACTCTTCTAGGTGGTCCACTGACTGTCACTAGGAGTCATGCACCCGGAGATCGCTTTCCCAAAGGAGAGACAACAGTCCAGTACACAGCTGTGGATCCTTCTGGCAATAACAGGACATGTGAGATCCACATTGTCATCAAAGGTGTGTTGTCTTCATCTTCTGGGCAAGACCACGAGGCATTGTTTTAACTGAATATCATAAAGGATGCAAGATTGCTCCACCTCTTCCTTTAGTTATTTCCATTTTATGTTGGAGTAACTTGAAGGCATTCAAAATATTTGCTAGTACCAACAAATAAACTGTCTAAGACCGAAAAAGCACAGCGGTAAATTTGGTTCTATAAATTCAAGTTAGGTATAAAAGCATTGAAATTACAGTTCATTAAGCAGTAAAACTTACAGAAGTGGATATTCTGGTTTTTTGCAGTGGCAGATACCATGCAAAATGTATAAATAGGTGTTACTTAAATCTTACTTCAAATCTGCAGCTAAAAGGAAAACTTTCTGCCAATTTTTCTGTAATTACATGCAAATATTACAGCAAATAATAAAACAGTCCTTAGATTCGGGATTATGCCTGTCCCTACAGACATACTAGTGCATCTTGTTTATTGCATAGGCATCTCTTACCCACAGTTCACTTTTTATTTAAAAATGGAAAGAGTAATTTGGCATATAAAGTATTAAGAATCAAAAATCTACTTTATATCTGCCTTTTACTTTTTATGTATTAGTTGGACATCTGCATAAAAATATCTGTTAGTCAAGAGAGAATTTAAAATCATGCAGACTGGAATTTTGGTTATAGCTTTCAGGAAAGGTAAGTTGCAAATGGATGTGCTAGTCTCTGATTTGCTCTAAATCTTAGCAAGAACCAGCCAGAGCTTAGAAGTAGCGCTGTATCCACTGAGGTGGTACTAGTCTGTACCACCTCAGACTTTTTGTGGTTCAGTGTTTGTGTCATAACATTTACAGATGGTCACAACCTCTTTCACAGCTGGCCAGAAAAATGAATTGCAACTGAGGTTATGAGGTTATCCTGAGATGATGAATTCAAATGTTGTTGAGATGGTGCAGAACGGATAATGTTTAGTTTCAGAATTCAAGATGTATAGATTACTAGATTCATAGATTACTAGAATTCATTGTGTAATGTTCATGTGAAAATTTAGATTGATGTTTTATATTATTTTAGTAAGTAGTCTTTCATATATAAAACTTTTTTTTTAAAGTGTTCATGTTTCTGGTTTTTGCAATGGCAGAATTTGAGAATTGTTTAGCAGTAGCCTGATCCTGACTTTGTGGAAGTAGCAAATAATACTTCCACAAACTTCAACAGAGGCAAGATCAAGTCACTACTAGGTACTTTTGGAAATCCTATCAGTGCCATTTTCATGCAGGATCACTTAATTCACCACATTAATCAATATATAAATCTTTACATTTTTCCTAGGTTCTCCGTGTGAAGTTTCCTTTGAGCCTGTGAACGGTGATTTTATATGCACATCAGATGAAGCAGGAGTCAATTGCACTTTGCACTGTGCAGAGGGTTACAGCTTTTCAGAAGGATCAAGTGAAAACTACTATTGTGCATATGAAGATGGTCTCTGGAAACCACCTTATTCTCCAGAGTGGCCTAGCTGCTCTTGTAAGTCTTACTGTTACTAGGATAAATCTGCAACTCATATTTAAGTTGCAGATTCACTATATCTGAAACACTATATTTAATGAGAAAGCAAATGAAAATATTTTAGAAATTCTGACTTCTGTTTATTTATAACAAATATTCTCTGTCGTCTGCCTCTGAATTGTTAACAAATATTGTGAAATAATGCTTGGAAGTCATGTGTTTTCTCTGAGATGGACACATGCAAAACTTGAGTAGTGGAATTTTCCAGCTTTGGTGACATTTTTATAATAAATGTATTAGAACTACATTTGAAGCCAGTCTTAGTACCATGTTGCATCCACTTCCATCAGAGTCAATTTCTTGGTTTCAGCATGAAAAGATGAGTGTTTCAGCTATGAACAAATGAGAGTTATGGTTCAGAGCTACCAATTCAAAATCTGTAACTTGGACACATTGGCACTTTGCTTAATTTTGGGATGAGAATTTTTTGTATTTAGTCTAGCAGCATTAGTAATAAGACTTTTATATTTATTGCTTTCCTCTCAGTAAAAAGTTAGCGTGCACTTTAGTTGACAGCTCACGGGTTTCTTCCGTTAAGAAAAGGCTGAAGTAGAAAAATGACCTGGTTTTTAAAGTCTTTTAAATTTTCCAGTAAATGTTATGCCTGCCAAAGGGTCATATCATTGGCTGAGATATAAGTGATCCATTTAGACTGCTGATTTAAAGACTGTGCTTCTTACCTCTTTGTATTCCAGTTTTAGCCTGAATTATCTTGATATTAGCTCTGAAACTCTTGCACTGATCAGTAAAAATTTATTTCTCCAACATTTTTCAGTAAACCGTTTTGCAAACCATGGATTCAAATCCTTTGAAATGCTCTACAAAGCAACACGATGTGATGACAACAATCTTCTAAACAGCTTTACTGATGCATTCCAGAGTGCACTTGGTAAAATGGTAGGTTAGTAAATACTCCTTCCCTTTACATACTTCCTGAAAAATATTGTTACTTTTCCCAGTTAACTAATTTTGTACAAGGAAATTAACAGCAGTAGCCCATAAGTTAAATCTGTGCTTTTTCAGAAGGTGACAAGTTATTTTTAAAAATAAAGATGATTCACTGGCTTTTTAATGTAGTTCGGTTTAGTCTTCAATGTGGGGCAGAATTTGTGCAAATGTCTGAGTAGTTTAGGGAGCTGCAGCTCGTAGATTTTCAGTAGGCTTCCAAAGAGAACCTGTGTAGTTTTGAAAACCCCAGTCAGTTGTCCCCTCAGTGCTGTTTTTGACAGCTGGATGCGATCATAAAATAAAAGCATTTTATATAGAATATGTATAATATATAACCAAATAGTGTGAGTGAACATGCATATGTACAAATGGATGCATTCCACATTTGATGTGTACGTCCAGGCACTTAAATCCAGTAGTAGTGATCTGCTCAGGTTTCATGAGTTTCTGAGTTCTCACTCTTATCATTAAGAACTGCATGGTACTGAATTAGAAGAGGTCCTATCTTTCTTCTCTGCCATGTCTCTTGCTTTCCACTTCAATATCACAATCTCCCCTCTTAATCCACAAATCTCTCCTCAGCTGAAAAGTAGAAGCAGCAGAATGTTGAGTTCTGATCTCAGGAGTGGGTGTCCAGGCCTAGTGTGACAACGTTGTTGCAGTAGACAACACTGGACATCTACAGGTTTTTTGCAGAGCACAGCCCATATTCTAATGGAAGGTTCTCTGCTAACTAAAAAATATTGTTAGCACATACAGACAATGGGCAAACTCCTGCAGCTTTGGAACATATTGCCAGTAGCCCTTGTCAAATGGCTGAAAACTTAGGTGACATGTTAGGCAATGTCTAACACTTGGACATAAACTCTGTTGCTCTGATTTAGGTATTTTCTTCCCAGTAGAGAAATCTTGACTGGTTTTATTTCTGCTTCTTTCCCTGGTACCACCAGTGCTTGGACCATTACTATTGGCAAGTAAAAAATAAAGAGGAAAAAATGGGTAGTGACCTTTCCAAGCAGTTACATCAAAATGCAGCAGTCCGGGAAAACATTCAAAAAGGCTATTTTGAATATGCTTATTCCTATTCCCAAGAGTTTGAAACTCTACCAGAGATGCAAAAAGTGGGAATGAATGGGCAGGAGCATCTTTCCAATGAAAATTGATGTAGAAAAAACAGCACAATTGCAAAACATGACCTAGGGCCCAACTTGCTTGAAACCTTTCTGGAAAAAGCAAGAAGTACATATTTTATCCAAAATCATGCACTCACCTGTTCTTATGTAATCGATCTCCACTGTTTTTATGGAAGGGAAAAAACAGACAATACTAGAAAAGTTTCAGTTGAGTTTTCTGTTGTGTGATTTCTGTCATGTGATTTCTGTCCTCTCGAGATTTTTTTCCCTCTCCTCTGAGATCTTTTGGTGCATGAGTCCCTTTCCATGGGTAGGGAGAGGTGGGCATGAAGAAGTAAGGTTTGAAAGCTAGAAAAAAGTGACAGCGTTTTTGTAAACCTGACAGAATTACAAGTAACATAGCTGGAAAAAACGCAAGTGCTTTATAAATATGAGCTCTTCAGCAGGGAGAAAAAAGCCTGAATTTATTTCTGTATTCTGGGATTTCACATGCAAGAGTGATTGTAAGAGTAATGAACTGACATCTTCTCTTAAAAAAAAAGATCTTCTATAATGAAGAGATTGTACTCCTGCAAGTTGCTTTCTTATTTCTGAGTTGTAAAAATAAAACATACCTCTTTTAGCAGACCTTGCCAAAGTTATAAGAGACATGAAAGGGGAAATCTAGTGTCACTGGCAGAACCAGTGCTTTACATTGTAATCAGAAGTTTTTATAAGTCAGGAGAGAGGGCTATGTGGTTTTATGTTTTTAATGTTCTTCTTCTTTATGTTGAAAGGTCCCATCATTCTGTAATGATGTCGATGATATTGACTGCAGATTGGAAGATCAGACACAGAAACACTGCTTGGAATATAATTATGATTATGAAAATGGATTTGCCATTGGTAATTATTGATTCCATGGGTTCTTAGCCATCCAGGTTTAAAGCAGCGTGATTGCTACCACAACGTCTTTAATGAGATTTTTTTTTATAACTGTGGCACTCATAAGACAATAAGCAATTACATAATAGGCTTTATAAAAATATTGTGGAACTGTTTGATGTCTGGTATCAATGCTGCTTTCTATATAATGTGGAGGAAGAATTTCCTGAGATGCTTTATGGTGGGGAGGGAAGAAAAGCACAGACACACACAGTCCTAGAAACCTGCTTGGTTAGCCTAGAAGAAAGTAACTCCTTAATCACATACAGTTTAAAACGAAAATACTGAAAAGCTACAAGAAATAGATTTTGAGATCTTTATGTCCATGTTGTACTGCTGTTGTTCTTGGCCCTTCTGAGTCCCATAGGGGTGCTGAGAGAAGAAAAGCTGAAAATGAATACCTTACATTACCTATCTTAGCAGGAGGCATTTTGGCAGATCCACATCAGAATCTGTCATAGGACTGTGTCTCTTTTACAGGTTGATATGGAGTTACTTGGTAGAAATTCCTGCTTGTGCTCACCTTTTAGAGTGCTTCACTCTGAGAGCATTTGTTTGTGTTCAGACACGAGGCAGGTCTGGATGTCCAGTCTGCAGTTGTCATCAGTGTAAGGATGAATGCTGATGACAGCTGGAACTACTCTGTAAAGGAATGTGGAAAAAACAGTGTTACAGACATGGAATGTAGGGTCCTATTCTCTTCTGGTTCATGTCAACCTCTTACCAGAATAACCTTGTTGCTCTTTTTCAGGAGTTTCTCATAATTTTACACTGCAGAAGCAGGAGATGAGAACTCTCCTCAAGGCTTAGGAGACAGAAATTTAGAAAATTAGTTGTGGAACACTCACATGATATTAAGCTGTGGGGTTAATTTGTCCAATTCACTGTAAATAAAGCGTAATCTTGGTGATGCTAACAGATAATTGGCAGATATTTTTTCTGTCTCCATGTTTTTTTAAAAATTATCTAGATCAGTGAAATAGACCACATCCCTCTAGATTTAGTAATCATGAAAAACAGATTAGGTACAGAAGCATTTGTGACTGAAATCACATTAGAGTGGTGAAGGACATTAGACAAAGGGCTGAATTTGACTGACTGTGTGTAACAATGCCTGTCTGGGGTAATACACACATAAGGTGATGCCTTTTCTGAGGGGCATCACTTCTCACATGTTAGAACTGTTCAGGAGTTGTGAGAAGGCGCAGTTGAAACATGGCATAGGCTGTGCTGTCTGTAAGTAAGCAAGAAGTGGAATAACGGGCAATACGGCACCGTTTAAGATGTTGCTGGCAGGTGAGGGTTCATGCAGGACAGAGGAAGAGAAGGAATTGCAACGTTGTAGCTTTTATTACTAGTTCTTTAAAGCTTTGGCTAATTTCACAAGACTCAGGACCTCTAGGGTATCAGCAAGGAGTAAGATTTTTCATTGGTAGCAATGCAGGTACAGTAGCCACTTGTACAGGGTCAAAGTTAACACACATCATCTGGAGCTTCAAACAGCCCCCATTCTGTTGGAGTTGTATTTCAGAAATAAGTACAGGTGCTTCTTTTCCACATGATGTTGCTTTTCTTTTTGTTCTTTCTTAATGTCCCACAGGACCTGCTGGCTGGGGAACAGCAAACCACCTGGATTATTCCTATGGTGATTTTGTTGATGCAGTACAAGGGGAAGACTTATCCAAGCATCTCTCTACCTCTGTAAAAGCAGCACCTGCTCGGGTCAAAAGGCATAAGCTGAATGTTCCAATGACTGACCAAAAAATCAAGTTAATATTTAACATCACAGGTGAGACAAGTCAAGACATGGAACTTCTCTGCTTCCTTCTTTTTAAAAATTGTATTTCTAATACAGTAAGTAAAACTTCTTCAGCTCACAGAAGCCTGGTGAAGATGCAGATGGCAGTTCTCTGGACGCATTCATAGCCCCATTTCATCACAGACTTCCTTCTTGAGGAAGGAAGGGCTTTCATGGAGGGCGTTGTTCACATGTCCTCCTTTTCACTTTCCACTGACAAGCTTGAGTGTTGCACTCTTGATAAATTCCAGAGTACGCTGGAAGTGCTGACTGCAAAATCTGTGTGTTTTTTGTGTTTGCTGTTTATATTCCAGCTAGCGTGCCACTGCCTGATGAAAGAAATGATACACTGGAACTGGAAAACCAGAGACGGCTCCTTAAGACTCTGGAAACAATCACAAACAGGCTGAATAGAACTCTCAATAAGGAACCTATGTATTCTTTTCAGTTTGCATCTGAGCTCATTGTAGCTGACACCAACTCACTGGAGACCGAGAAGGCCTTTCTTTTCTGCAGGCCTGGTTCTGTGCTGAGGGGGAGAATGTGTGGTAAGCTGGATGATATTTTTCTTATGTGTATTTAAAATCCTTTTGCAAAACAAGGTTTTAGAGGATGTCTGCAGAGGGTTATGATTTGACACAGTCCAATGCTTCTGGTCTCCCATAACAATAAACTGCAAAAATGCTTTGCACGGTTTGACTTCCAGAGGATGTTTATGTTCCTAACCAAGGCCTGTGGAAAAGGGATGCTTTTTACCCAGGATTCTACTCCCGGGGGAAATGAGGCATATCCATGCTTGGTGATACAGAGAAAACAGTGTTTGGTATGCAGTCTTTTAACCCTGTTAGTCCTGTGAGTGATGTGTAGCTAAGACAGGGAATTGGATTCCATTTCCTGTGCATAGTTAAATCTTCGCAGTGTTCCAGAGAGGTACCCTATCTGCTGAGGAACAGAGTCACATTTCATAAAAAACAGCATTTGACTAAATGGGAACTCCAGGGGCAAGACAGGTATGGATGATTTTTCACTCTGAGAGAAACTTACGTTTCCAACATTACATTATAGTCAACTGCCCTTTGGGTACCTATTACTCTCTGGAGCATCTTACCTGTGAAAGTTGCTGGACTGGATCCTATCAAGATGAGGAAGGGCAGCTGGAGTGCAAAAGTTGTCCATCTGGTAGCTATACTGAATATCTACACTCTAGAAGCATCTCCGAGTGCAAAGGTGAGAACTTTTGTCTTACTCAGACAGCCACTTCTGAATTCTTGCTGACATCCTTTTGGACCCCATGGTGGAAGTACTGGAATGGAGCTAGCCTGTGAAATGAGGCGTGGTCCTAATTGCAGCTTAATGCATAGAAATATCTAGGTTTTCACCACTGCTCTGGCATGCAGGATGCCTGGGCAGAGGTTTTAAAGTTGACCTTTGATGCTTTGTTTAATTTCTGTCTTTCATTTCTTTATTTCATTTCTGAGATTGCAAGCCCATTTTTCAGGAACTAATACACTTAAAATAATACCATGGTCATCCTTGCCAGCCCCTCTCCATCCTACCCTACGGTAGGCAGGTAGGCATTGAACAGCACAGAACCACTGTGTGTTTGTCACTTCTAGAAAGGAAATAGCTAGTTTGATTTAATTTTTATTGTCTTTATTGCCATTAGTTTTGTTGATTAAAATGAGTCACTGGATTGCAGTAAATCACCAGTGAAGCTGATTGGAAGGAAATTCACTGGTCAATAATTCACAATTGCACTATCACTACCCTACCACAATTGTCTTTTTTTTGCTCTTTGTACCCATGAAGTCCTTCAGAGTAGAGTACGCTCCAGAAATAAAATTCCTTGTGATGTGTATTGTGATTTCAACATTATTTTCAGAGATCAGGAGCCATGTTTCCTGTTGGGCATTGCTTAATCTTTCTGAACTCTTTTGCCTTACAGCTCAATGCAAGCAGGGAACATACTCACCTAATGGTCTCGAGACGTGTGAAACATGTCCACTTGGAACATATCAGCCATCATTTGGATCCAGGAATTGCATCTCTTGTCCAGAAAACACATCAACAGTAAAAAGAGGTGCAGTGGATGTCTCAGCATGTGGAGGTTTGTGACAAAAGGGGTGATGAATTTTTTTTTTTAACTAAATATTAAAAATGTCTAAATTGTTGTTCAAACATCAGCTAATGCAATCCAATTCAACTGCCTTAGACTGAATTCTTCTTCTGGTTAAGTGTAGACCAAGCAACATTTCCCAGCAAAGTGATAGGTCATTTCATGTTACCAATTGCCCTCCTCCGGATTTTCAAGATGGATTCTTATATAATGAGGAATAAAATGAGATATGTGATAGGTACCTAAATGAAAATAAAAGCTTTTTCCTTACAGAACAGAAAGGGAATTGTCACTATTATCTTTCCTTCATTTTCTGTACAAAAATTCTGAATTTTAACACAATTTTCTCCATAATTTGTTCCAAGAAATTTTCTTCAACTGTCTTTGACAAGCTTTGCCAGAAGAATTCCCAGGGAAATAGGCTGTAAGGATTCATGGTGCAAAAAAAGTCTTGTCTTTGTCCTTACTCCTTCTTGAAGGAGAAAAAAACCTAACAACAACAACCAAAACAAACAAACAAACTAAAAAACAAACAAACAAAAAACGTGAGAGATAGAAGGGAAGTTCCATTTAAAAGCTGCCCCCAGAGCAGCAAAAGTAGTAAAATTAAATACTTTCCAGATATTTCCACAATGTTTTGAGAACAACATGGCACCTCACAGAGGATTTTAAATTGACATTTCCTGGAGTTGTGAATTCCTGGCAGATTTCATCCTGTTCCTTTTAAGTCTAAGAAGAGACTATGAGAGGAGAAGAGGAGGTGATAAAAAAGAGGTGGAGGGCGGTAAGGTGGATGTGCAAGAGATCAGATCACTCAAATAAGGTCTTTTTGCTCTTGCAGTACCATGTCTTGCAGGCGAGTTCTCTCGTACAGGTTTGACACCTTGCTACCCTTGTCCCAGAGACTACTATCAGCCAGATCCGGGAAAGTCCTACTGCTTGTCTTGTCCCTTTTATGGAACAACAACCGTTACTGGTGCCAGATCCATCACAGATTGTTCAAGTAAGCCATATTATCTCTGCTGGATAAAGTGAATGACGGGAACATCTAAAGGATAGCCAGAAGTAGTCTCAACAGAAAATGTCCCACTTACTTTCTGGACAAAGTTAGGCCTTTGATTTCAACCAGCGAAGTTCTCAGCTGGTTCTGCCTAATGGTGTTGCCTCAGTTTTTAAGAGTGACTCTGATACATAGCAAGGTTCAATAAACAGAGTATACATATGCAGTGTGGGTGTACATTGTCTGTGTGTACTACACACATATGCTATAGAGAGAAATATATATAAATATACACCAATATGTATATGCATGCATGTATCTGTATATAAAAACATAGAAAATATTTTTATATGTACACACACATACGTGTTTTTAGAAATGTATGTCCTTACAAATACATATTTATGTAACGGGAACTGTAAAATTTGCTTTTTATTCCCACAAATTCACTTTTTTCAGCGCATCTTTAGATGCATTACTAACATGCAGTTATAATGCCCCCATGGAATGGGCACCTTGCTACACAGTGTTATTAACAGTGCTTTCTATATCTTTACTCTTTAGGTTTTGGCTCTACTTTTTCAGCAGCTGAGGAAAGTGTAATGATGGTACCAGCCTTCCCAGAAAATATCAGCAAGCAGTACAAAGTCAGCAGTCAGGTAAGGACAAGTGTTATCTCAAATGAAAGAAAAAGCACTTCATGCAGCAGTAAGCAAGTAAGACCTTTTTAAACGTAATTGTTTTGCTGACTTTATTTCCTGAAGAGATGAAAGCAATGGTTAAAAGAGGAACGCTCAAACTCTCTCACAGAAGCACTTTCGTTGAACAGAGGAAGTGGCATCAGCTGTTGACAATCTTAAATTCCGGTCCTGAGGCCTTCACCTGATGTATAAAATACCTATTACACTTGTGAAAGAACAGTAAATTACATGGAAGAGGTTCAGACAATCTAGAAAAGGTAGACTGAGTGCATTCAGTCACCTGAGGTCTTCCGTATGCTGAATTCCAGAAAATGCTACCAGACATCTAAGTCTCAAATGTAAAATCTTGAGCTTACATGTTGTAACACAGATACACTTGAGAGGAGGCAAGCAGAGCTCCCTTCTGTTGTGAGAACCCCCTCCAAAATACAGGCAAGTCCTCCTGTGAAACTTGTCTAGTGACAGTGTTTCCTGGAGATGCCTCCTTACCTCCACCCTCTCACCCCCAGTCTGTAACTCTTGATGATTAAATCAGAATTTGGGATATTGTGTGAACAGGAGCAAAGTTGACTCATGACAAATTTGGTCTGAACCATTCTGTAACACAGGGACAGGTGACAAACTGATCTGCTATGGTTTTAGTTGGCCATTTACTCCAGGGCTTTGGTGAATTCCGGTTTGCAAGAATAGGAGAAACAATGGCACGTGGTGAAGTTCCCTGCCAGCTCACCTGATCACCAGTAGCAGGAAGTGATTAGCTGATGTAGAAGGATGCACAGTGGAGAACATGCATATAATATATAGCTTAATATGAACTGTGAATCATAGCTCAGAAGTTTTGAGGGAATTTTGCTAAGTAAAAGGTAATTTTAAAATAATATTTCAGATTTGTGGTGTTTTTCAGTAGGAAAAAATCACAAATGATTAGTGTGCTGAGAAGACAAAGGAGGAACTAGAAGCTGATGCTGATTACTTTTTTATCCCATCTTTCCAAAATGACTATTGGGTATACAGTTTAAAACCAGAGTATTGTGTGGCAGCTGTGCTGTAATTGTATCATTTCTGACTTTGGCAGGTCTTCCACGAGTGTTTTCTGGAACCATGCCACAATAATGGGACATGCAAGCAATTGGGAAGTGGATATATTTGCATATGCCCTCTTGGATATACAGGTAAAAAACTGGGAAGCAGGCAGAGTGTCTAGCATTTCTTGATGCCCTTAAAATGATGAAGTATAAAGGAGCAAAGCATTTCAGTATAGCCTAACTAATTGGAATATTCATCACATATTTAGAATATATAAGGAAATAGATGCTTCCTCGTGTCCTTGCTGTATTATGGTGGTGTGGTTTGCAGAAAAGGTTTTGAATGGGATTTCTTTTAATGGAGTTTGTGGATGTGAAAATCCTATCAACTTGGCAGTATTTACGATTAACAAAAGCTATAAATTTGCAATCTTGACAGCTAATTCCACCTGTACTGAGCCTGTAGTCCTCTTCAGTGTTAGCTTCAAAGCAAAGAGATGTCTTATAATTCAGCTGTTAGCAAGAAGTTACTTCTGATAGGTATTGCCACCTCTCTGAAACTAGTCAGTCTGTTGCCCAGTGTGCATCACACCTTTCTAACAGCACTTGTCTCAGGTCTGTTAAAGCACAATCTAATGAGATGATAATAAACCTGAATGTCTGGTAAAGTAGGGAGTTAATCATGTTTTCCTGTATTAGGTAGTCATGGCATCCATGTTTCTGAACAATTTCAAGTTTTCCTATTCTCAGTCCTTTATTTTGCGTTCTAGGCTTGAAATGTGAAACACAAGTTGATGAGTGTAAATCATCTCCTTGCCAAAACAATGGAATATGCAAAGATGGCATTGGGACCTTTTTTTGCCACTGTCAGCCAGGCTATTCAGGTAAGTTGTTTCACGTCATAGCTTTTCTTCAGACAGGCATCATTTCTGTGCCATGTAAATAACACAAAGCACAAGTGCTGTCTAATTCCATATCCATGGAATTATAGCAGGAAAACAATATGATCTACAGGTTAGAGTAAGGTTTTAGTATATGTGAATAGGTTTTTGAAATAAAATGATGAGCATCTGAGGACAGGGTATGGGAGTGTGTGTGTGTGTGTCTGTGTGTGTGCGTGTATCCTTCTCTTTTGTGACATTTCTGGTCTGAAAAATGGAACAAGGTTTAGGGAATTAGTAAATACTAGCAGGGAAAGCACTTGTGAGACTGACTGCCCAACTAGACACAGCATTTATGCAGTTGCTTTACTGCAGCCTCATGAATAAGTGAGTGGGCTTTTGCTTATATTTTTTCTCAGTGTTTTTAACTGTCACCTGCATGCACATTGAAGGTATTGAAATCTGCAGGGAAATTAACACTCTTGAATACTTGGCCAAAACAGCACCTGATTGAGGACATAATTTTGTGTAATCAAAAAACAAAAGCTTTGTGTTTTCCATTAGAAATGGTCTCCCTCATTGTTCGTGTTCATGACTGTACATTTACCAACAGCAGCATTAGCTGGATAGGTTTTTAAATGTTATAAAGATGCACAATGGACTTTGCATCTTGATCCCAGCATCCAAATATCACAGACGATCTCTGTAGCTGTTGCAGTAGCGCAGTCAATCACGTAATTTTATCACTCACTCTCGGTAACCTTTTGTCCTGCTCGCAGTATGGTAGTGTTCTGTTTTCCACATGGAGTCACTGCAGCATATACAGTCTGTGACTGTGTCTTGATCATGCCTTGTAATCCTTGCTGTTTGAAGGTCTCTTGTGCGAGGAAGACATAAATGAATGTAGCTCCAGTCCGTGTTTGAATGGAGCCCACTGTGTGGATGGCAAGAATGGTTACCGCTGCACGTGTACAAAAGGATTCACAGGTACACCTTGTCCTCTTTAAGTCAGCCTTTACTCTTTCTGACCAAAAAAGGTGTCTTCCTACCCCACCCAAAGTATTTCAGTCTCACTGCTATATAGCAATACATATAATATATTATATGTTGATATGAATCTAGCTTATGGGTGTTCCTTAAGTCCATTTAATCTCTCAGACTCTCTGTAGTGCAAATGTGACTTCAGAAGGATTTACTGAGTCCTAAATCTTCAGTTACTAGTTTTACCATGAACTTGCTACATGATGTTAAGGAACAAATAATGACATTCCTATGGGTTCAAATTTTTATTTTTAATTTTATTTAAAAATAAAAATATTATAACAGTAGAAAAAATGGTCTATATTAAAACTACTCCCCAGTCCCATACTCTGCTTTCATAGATTTCTGTAACACACGTATCTCTTGATTATCATGTTGCCAAAGAGCTCCACTATAAAATCATGTTCAGTTTCAGTGCTTGTGACACAGGGCCTCTTTCACATCAGAAACCACAGAAGCATGTGGTTCTGGCTTTCACATCTCTCCTTGGAGTTAAGGTTTCAGCCAAATGGCTTTTGTAGTAGCTTTTCATTAGTTGCTCAGAATAGTTTCTCAAGTGATTTCCTGGTTCACTCCAAATTAGTCATGTTTAAATTCTATAGTTTGCTGCATGTTATTTCTGTAACTGTTAAGATGGTTCCCATAATTCTTCTG
Source organism: Oriolus oriolus (assembly GCA_013400235.1). NCBI lineage: Eukaryota > Metazoa > Chordata > Aves > Passeriformes > Corvidae > Oriolus > Oriolus oriolus. The sequence goes on from VXBT01001767.1 coordinate 254,295, forward strand.
TGTCCACTTAACCTCTGTTAGTGGAGTAAGTCCCAAACCTGCATGGCTACTCTTACGTTTGCTTTTTCTCAGAAGATCAGCTACCTCCTTTAAAAAACAGAGATGGGTTAATAGTCTCCATTCTTAATTTAATTCAATCCAGAACTGTTACTGTGTTCTTTTTTTCCTCAGGTGATCACTGTGAAAGGGAGATGAATGAATGCCTTTCAAACCCATGTCTTAATAGGGCTGTTTGTGAAGATCGAGTTGGAAGTTTCTCCTGCAAGTGTCTCCCAGGTTTTACTGGTGTCTTGTGTGAAAGAAACATTGATGAGTGTCTCAGCAGGCCCTGTAGGAATGGAGCTACATGCAGAGATGGTATCAACAGCTTCAGGTGAAAAACAGATGATTAATGTAGTATAATGTGGAAAGTCAGACATATTGTGGTGCCTCAGCCTTCTTAGACTTCAGCAAGCATTTTGGCAGCCTGATCCAAAATAAGTGGTCCATTTATGAACAGTAAAGGAGCTTTGAAAAGATAAGAAAATATATCTTAGTGTCTTGACTCTTAAAAAATTCCAAGGAAAACAGCAAAGAAAATATGCAGAGTTTGAAATGTAAGCATGGTAGGACTGCATGGTTTTAATATTGGTCTTTCCAAAGACGTCCATTTTCCCAAACTTCAGGCATTTGTCTTGCTTTACACTGGAATAATACATGATAACCAATTATGTACGTGGTAATGCTACATTTCTATAGCTTGGAAAGACAGGGATAGCTGAACATAAAGAGACTATAGAGGTTAAAATACAAGCCCCGGTGGAAACTTCCAGCTATTTAATTTTATGCTTTAGGATATCTGAACTCAGATCAGAAGCTACAAAGGCCACTAGAAGTGTCATATCCTAGGTCACTGTGTAGGTAGATGGGCCAGCTGTTAATGTCTGCATTTAGTTAGTCTTTCCCTCCCCAAAGCCCCAGAAGTTTTGGTGCCTTTCAAGCACCTTGGTTTTCCAACCAAGTGTCTTTATACTGGCTTGGTTTTCCCTATATATAAATGTGTCTATCTGAAAAGTTGAATACCTCTCATCTTTAATTCTGTGTACCTAGGAGATATGTTTTACTCATGGAAATGCAATGATTATGTCTCCCAGTTTCATATGAAGAAATGCAGGCTGTTTAAATATTGTCCCTGTCTAGAAGTGATTTTATGCAGCTAATAGAATACAGGCATGCTTGAGAGGAATGACCAAAATAAAACTCCATTAATTCTGTAGTATATCTTCTGTTGATTTTTTTTTAGTGTTATTATATGCCATTCTCATTGGCCGATCTTGCCTCATAGATAGAATTCTTTGCTATAATGGCTGTCACCTTTGAAGTGTGCTTCTCTTCCTCGGTAGGTGTCTGTGTGTGACAGGGTACACAGGACTGAACTGTGAAGTGAACATCAATGACTGTGCCTCCAGTCCCTGCCTAAACCAAGCCACCTGTGTGGATGCCTTGAACTCGTACGTTTGTAAATGTCCCCCTGGCTTTACAGGCAGCAGGTGTGAAACAGGTACACAGGACTAAGTCTCAGAAAAAGGTGGCTTGACTAAGTCTCTGCTCAAGATTTACACTGGCTGGGCTGATTTCGTACAGCTTGCCCAGAAAGTAGCTAGGGTGGTGGGGCTGTGAGAGGGTGAGTGAAGCCTGTGTGACTGCAGCATTAATAGTTGCAGACAAGTAACAGCATGTGTCTGTGTCATCTCTCTTTTCTAAGGCATGGTTCTATCTTTTTAATACCCAGTAAGTCTATTGAATTTAATTTGTATTTGTTCTGTGTATCTGACTTAAGTAGCTCTTTCTGTTGCTTTTGTATTTTGTGTAGGGCTTTGCATCACAGGATTAGAGATTAGTATGTGGTAATCTTAGCTTCAGAAGTCCTAAAGGCATCAGGTTCCCTACAGTCAAAAGGGTATCGAGTTTGCTATAGACAGGTGGCATGGGTCACACCCTCGAGTCAACTTCCTGGGGGGTACTGGAGACATTTGAACCACAAGGCTCAAATCCATTTGTTTTTTAGAACCTCTCCCTGAATATTATAAAGTCTTATGCTAGCAGCTGGTGAATCTTTAAACAGAAGCTATGTTTAAAGCATAGAAGACGTACAGGACATTTATACCTGCCATCCTATGTCAGAGTTAAACACTCACCTTTCAGGAGAGCTCCACTTGGTAACATTACATGTAGCATCCTTGTAAAGCGTGTCACTGTGCACTGAACAGCAGCACAAAAGTGCTGTCCCACACCAGTGCAGTGTATTGCAGTAAGTCCAGAACAGGAAAAATCTTGGGATGTTTTGGGGTTTTTGTTCAAAGCTTGATTAAATTGAACCAGCTGGTTATACCTCTTTAGGTTGTTGGATGGTAGATACTAGATGAATATGTCATTTCAGTGATGGAGGACTGAGAAGAAAGGTTCATGTTCATTGTTAGATGATCAGCTTCTTTTCTGGTTATTTGTCTTCAAATACTGTATTCTAGCCTCGGAAAGCTCTGTATGCTGGCTGATGTTAGACTGCCAAATGTTCTTTCTACCTCTATTCAACTTAAAGGGAATACTTTTTGTAGATGGGCTGCATTCCACTTCATTGCATTTGCTTAGGTTTCACTTGATTATTTTTCCATGTCTGTGTGAATATTGTTCTGAAAATTCTTTGTCTTTGCTGCAGAACAGTCCTCTGGTTTCAATCTTGATTTTGAAGTCTCTGGTATCTATGGATACGTCATGCTTGATGGTGTTTTACCATCTCTTGGTGACATCACCTGCACATTCTGGATGAAATCCACTGACACCACAAACTATGGAACTCCCATTTCTTACGCAGTAGAGAATGGAAGCGATAATGCATTTCTTCTGACTGATTACAATGGGTAAATCACAGCTCTGCTTTTCTATAGCCTACAGATGTCTTGGATTGATAAAGGAAGCGTAGAACAGAAGTCTGAAGATAAGTTTTGCCCACTTTGGGGTAGAAAAATCTGCATCCAAACTCCCTTGACAGAGTTGTCTCTTTGTTTTGTTTCTCTCCTTGCTTTGTTTCCATCACTTTTTGCTCTACAGAAGAGTAATGGCAAGAGAGCAGTGAATTTAAGAAACTTTTTTTTGTGTGGACTACATTCGCATCTTATCTAAATGTCTCATTGAGACAATAAGTGGATTAAATGTAGCTCAGCACTCAGAGTACTTCTAGCATGATTCTAAAAGCAGAGTATGACTTGTACTTTTAGAAAAGCAGAGTATGACTTATAGTGTGACTCCAAACTCAACAGGAAAGTTTAAGAATCCACCATGCAGCCATGACTTGAGCCTTTATATTTTGTTACAAAAAGCATGTTACTTATTTCACCGTGCTTTGCATATGATAACCAACTTCCCAGTCCTCTGGGAGAGAGATACCATCTATGATGATCTTTCAAGAGAGGTTTCTCACATGATGCAGTCACAGTTACCTTGTTAGTCAAATAACATTTCTTTGAGTCATGGGGGACAGACCATGCTTTTAAAGTTGCTGGATGCAGCTGAGTATGCCTGTATCTTCCTTGCATGCAGCTGGGTTCTTTATGTGAACGGGAAGGAGAAGATAACAGACTGTCCTTCAGTGAATGATGGAAACTGGCATCACATTGCGGTCACATGGACGTGCACAGATGGGGCATGGAAGGTGTACATCGATGGAAAACTGTCCGATGGAGGCAGTGGGCTCTCTGTTGGATCAAAAATCCCTGGTATGCTTCATTTATTTTATACCACTTCTGTTGCCTCCATTCTGTTTTTATAGCAGAATATGCAAGAAAGTGTTTATTTAGGTGGTTTTAGTATATGTTCACATTTTCAGCATTTATGAAAAGCTTGTGTTTGCTGTTCTTTTTTGTGAGGACTGTTCACCTCACTCAGCATCACTGAGGAAAATATGCACACTTCTGGGGTAAATTAGTAGGTAACTTGTTTCATGGACAATGCAGTTTAATCCGCAAAGGGGCCTGTGCAGACCTGGTTCTGGAACGGTTTTGTGAGAATAAGTTTCTCACTCCACAAAATTAAGTTTATCTGGCATTTCCCTTGCATATGTGTGTTCAGAGTTGATTGACTTAGCCCTCTCCTGTTCTTTTCAGTTATCTATTTAAAGTTATATTTGTATTTTTTCCTAACGAGGTGGGGTTTGCTCTTTCATTGTTTCCTGTGATCAGTCATCTATAGAGTAATATCAGAGGACAGGAAAAGAAGTATCTTCAGCACTGAAGAGCTATGAAAAGCCTGGTATTATCTGGCTGCAAAGACATTTCGTTTTGATACTGTTTGCATGCTGCCACCATCCAAATTCACATGGAGTTTCAAAAGACTATTTTTTTAAAATAAAAAATAAAACACTGAAGCATTTTAGTCCATGTACCTTATGCTTGCCCATCTTTCACAATTACATTGGAGTTCTCTCCAGAGATAAGACCTCAGGAGGTGTGCTGTCTCCATTAGTTTTTGACCTTGTCCACATACCCTATGATGAACAAAGTGCATGTTCACATGTCACTGGTCAAGGAGAAATTTAACTTGTGTGCCGTGTCTCAGAGCACTGACTACCCTCAGAGTGCTTTGGAGGGTATGGAATCACATTTGACCTGTGTGACTTTGTGAGATTTTGTTTAAAGCGGGAAGTGTAAGTTAGCACTGTAAAATATGCCCCACCTGCTCAAAGCTGCATTTTACAGTGCTGTGTGTTATGCTTCAGATACTGACCTAGAGGGGATCTCTTTCAGCCAGTATCATTCCTGCAGCAGCCATAGTGATTTCTGCTCCCATTTGTATTTGACAGTCACTTCCAAATTGTTAGGTTGACCTACCTTAGCCTAGCATAAGGCTTCTCAGAGGTTTTGCTGAGAGAGCTTGTTGAAGATGGTCGTGGTCTTCACTGCAAAATCCTGGTAACATAGAATAGCAAAAGCTTTGTTTTGCTTAGTTTTTAATCTTCTTATGGGATCCATGCTGTAAGGCTTTGTTTCCTACCCCTCTTCAAATTCTGAGTTTAGGTGGTGGTGCACTTGTGCTGGGCCAAGAGCAAGATCAAAAAGGAGAAGGATTCAACCCAGCTGAATCTTTTGTGGGATCCATCAGCCAGCTCAACATTTGGGACCACGTACTTTCTCCACAGCAGGTAAGTCCTTACTGCAGTGTTTGAGCAGAGGGCTCTGAGCATAGGATGAACATTTGAGAAGGTGTTCCAAGTTAGCATATTGGGTAGACCTCTATGGCCATAGAAGTCAGTGGGGACTAGATGGAGTTCTGGCTTAGGGTAATAAGCTTAATGTAGTAAGTGAAGTAGCTTTAAGCAAAACTAAGTCTGACAAAAGCAGCACTGAGTCACCTTCTATTTTGATTGAGCCTTTCTGTTGCATGTGGCTTCAAAACAGAAGGGAAGTCATGCATAAAGGTTGGCAGTACTGCTAGAAGGGAGAAAAATCCAATGAAACAAGCTAAGCACTTGTTTTGCAGACTACATACAGTTTCCTCATGCTGCTGTATGATGGCACTGTTAAAACTTCAGAGGGGAGACTTCAGAATTTCTGTCAGTGCATTAGACACTGAAAAATCTCACCTGTATAGTCTCAGGAAAAGTCTGAAAGGGCAGGATAACTGAATATTGAGTTAAATCTAATCAGGTACCAAAAATGTAGGCTTGGCAGCACTAAACTTCCACTGAGTTAAAAATTAATAAAGATTTAAAGATGTCTGCAAGGACAGTGATCCCTCAACTTTTCTGGGAGACAAGCTTCAGTGCTCAGTTATCCTCTGATTGGAATTTGTTTCTCTATACCTAGTTGGGACCTCCTACTTCCATTTGTGACTACTGGTTATGTCTTCCACCATGCACTGCTGTACAAGCCTGGCTCTGTGTACTTTATAATCTCCCCCTGTGCACTGGGGGCTGCTGTGAGGTGTGCCCGTAGCTGTTTCTGCTCTAGGCTGAACCAGCCTCTTCTCCCAGGGCAAATGTCCCATCCCATCCCTGAACTTGATCCAACTTGTCAGCATCTTTCTTGCCGTGCAGAGGAGCCCAAAATGGAATGCAGTACTCCAGATGTGATCTAATAAGCACTGAGAAAGAATAACTGCTTCTTTGATTTTCTGATGGTAACCCTGTTCACACAGCCAAGGATGCTGTTGGTCCTCACTATTCGCACAGTGCACAGCTGGCCAGTAGTCAGCTCACTGCCTGCCAGAACCTCTAAGTACTTTACTGCAGAGCTGCTGCTGCTCTTGGCTTTCATCAGACTATATTGTTCAGAAGGGTTTTCCTTCCCATTTTCACTTATTGAATTTAGTGAAGTCTGGGTTGGCCCTTTACTCCAGCCTGTCAAGGTCCCTACAGACACAGCTCTGTCCTTGAGTACACTGACTGGTGGTATTATCACCAACATCTGGAAACCTGATGATAGTGCTCCATCACCACTTCCTGCTTGTTAGTATTTCAATACTGAAGGTCAGAAGTGTTACATTGTTGATAACACTTGAGCAGCAAAGACAAATGTTTAAAGTTGGAGGCATTTCTTTGGGGAAGAGTAACGCTGTGAGCGGTGGGTGGTGGAGATAGGCCGCAGCGTTATTCTTGGAAGCGTCTCTGGCTGCGTAGCACACTCGCAGGCCGGCCCTCTCACCCGTGCCGATGGAGGCACGAAGCACACGCGCTCACTCTAAGCTATGCAGCTCATGTGCTACCGAAGAGAAAGGAGGGCTCTGGATAGAGCTCCGAAGGGTTTATTGTCCATCGTGAGAACAGAGACAGTGAGGGCTGTAACAAACATATATACGGATACAGAGAGGGGGCGGGCAGAGCACCAATAACCAATGGTCTGAGGGTACAGGGGCAGAGAGAAGGTGGGGTTACAGCCTTTTTGGGGGCACAAGGGGCATCTGACCCACAGACCAACCAGACAGACCAAATCTGGGACGAACCACTAAGCCTGGTGGGGAGAAGGTTTTCCCCCTGAGTCAGGGAGGGGGGTGGCTTTAGACCTCTGAGCTGGCCCAGCAGCGGGCATCCCCTGCCTCGGGGCTCTTTGGCCCCTCGGCCTCCACCGCTCCTGGCTCAGCCGCCGCAACAGAAGAGTCCTTGGATTAGAAGGCTTTGCTCTTCTCCTGATTTTTCTTAAAGTTGTACCAGTAGTTGGTGGTTCATAGCTGTTAGCTATCCATTACCCAAATAAGAAATAATAACATGAACAGGAAAAACAGTAAAGCAGGATCTTTGCTTCCAGCATCCAGACATCTCCTCTGTTTATTTCTCTGGTTTTTTACTACATTGCCTCTCTGCTACATTTAAAACTACCCAACCATCTGCTACTGTTCTTGGCTTTTAGGGTCACCAACTGTTGCATTGCCAAGTCAGATCTTCAGGTTTTTGTTCACTAGCAGTTTTGAAGCTGAGGAGCATACATGTGGTTTTACAGGGCATACTGGTGAAGAGTTTTAAGTGTGATCTTCTGAAACTTTCTCAGTAGTTGCCCCTCTTTAATGACAGATCTGATTGAATTCCCGCTTGCTTCAGATGCAATACAGTTAGGACAGGGAAGAAAGTCCTGCCGTTCGTTTATAGTATTCATACTACTCATCTGAAAAGACACATGTGACACTGGACAGGAAGCTGAGCCAAGTAAGATTCCTATAAAATTTTTACCTCATTCATTTCAGAGCTTGGAATAGTAAATTGCTATTGTAATCTATTATCATTAGGTGTTTTCTGGCTAGGTGGAACTATTCATTAAGTCTTACCTTCCTATTCTCAGCCATAAAGGAAAGCAGGGTGACAAAATATGTTGCCTAGTGAATAAAGGACGGTGGAATCTAGTCTTTAAGATTTTTCATTGCATGCTTTAGTTGCTTATTCACTTGCACATTAATTTTATATAGGTAAACCAGCACTCTGGTTGTTTTGTTGAATTAACAGCAACAGAAATATGAGTAGTGTATAGGGAGCTGTGAGGTCCTTTCTGGCCCTCCATTCTCCATCATATGACTTGAAAGGGCTGATTCCCAAACTTGTATTTCCCACACTGGAAATTTTTTCATGCAGATTCCTTGCAACTTGTTTGCAGCCTTTGGCCTAAACAGTCTCCATTGGCACAGATAGCTGAAATGAGAAGTTTGAAATGGCTTCAGAATAAACAGAGAACACTGGTTTCTTCTCCAGCTATACTAACTCTAGAAGAGTCCAGTCTGCCTCACTGAGTTCAGAGTAGGGACAGTATGAGAACAAATCATTCCAAAGTTCATGATGTACCTTTCCTTCTCACAAGGATAGACACTGTAGAATATTATTCTTGGTAGTTGATTTCGTCGACTGGAAACTTGACAGAATCACCCATCTGAGAAACTTTTCCATCAGAGACATATGATGAGATCTTCTCTCAAGATACAAATCTGCTGTTGATCTAACAGTATGTTTGTTTCTTCCTCCTGTACTTAGCTGGCCTGTATAGTTCCTGTTTCTGTACTTAGTTATGTCCCTGTCCCACTTTGGTTGGGCCTTGCCTACAGTGTTTTAGAGAGTCTAGTTAATTCAGTTCACAAAACTTGTGTTCTGGAAACAACTAATTGCCTTATTAAGCTGCTCCTTTTTGTGTTTCTGTCTCTTAAATGTGGTGCAGTGCTAGCAGTTTTCTGAATGCAGATCTTGAACATTAAGTCTCTTTTGGCTCCTATTTGACATTTTCTGCAAATAGATAAGTGTTCTCTTCAGGTTGCATCCTCATTACTGTATTTTTCTGTGATGCAGATGCGTTTTTCTTTTACACTAACAAATGCAATTGTGTCTCAAGAACTGTGTTCAATACCATGTTTGTATGTCAAGTAGTCCTTCAGGTAGTGACTCAGCACGAACTGTCCATAGCTAGATGGCTTGTAAGAACAGAATAATAAGTACTTCAGCCAGGAACCTCTTGTGCTAGAAAGGATGAACATTACGCTCAAGGATCTGTTCTAGTGTTGCATGCGCGCATGAAGGGAGTATTTTTTTTTTAAATATTCTTTTCCTACACTGTCCTTAAACATCACCTAACCAACTGTTTTAAATCCATAGGTAGAATCTCTGGCTACATCCTGTCCAGAAGACCTGCAAAAAGGAAATGTACTGGCCTGGCCAGATTTCCTGCCAGGAGTTGTCGGAAGAGTGAAGATAGATTACAAGAGTGTATTTTGTGCTGGTTAGAACTTTATTTCCTAGAACCCATTTTTTCCTGGGCAATACTATAAGACTCTTTTATGGGGTCGGCTATGCTAGCTTGCAGCCTTTGCCCTACTAACCTTGAGTAAATTATTTTGATAATTTGACAGTTAGAACATGCAGTCCTTCATTCCTCAAATTCCAGGGGTTTCTAACAAAAGTTCATTGAAATCTCTGACAAAGATTTATTGCTTCCTGAATTGAGATGGGAAACGAGTGAAGATGGTATTGGATCAGAAAAAAATTTTCCTGCCTTTTATTCTAAGAATAATTGTATGGTATTAAAATACCTGCTGCCTCCTTGCTTCTTTTCCTGCAGATTCCTTTCCTGATTCTGTATGTTGATGATTCTCAAAACCCTTTGGACCCAAGCGGGATGTAGCGTGCATAACATTTCCCAAAGTACGTAGCTGTATCTCTTACTCTATGCATGTATTTTGTCCACAGATTGTCCATCTCTGCAAGGATCCATACCACATCTGCGGGCCTCTTCTGCTGATTTAAAGCCAGGGTCAAAAGTGAGCCTTTCCTGTGACCCAGGATTCCAGATAGTGGGAAACTCTGTTCAACACTGCCTTAACCTGGGACAGTGGACACGGCCTTTTCCCCGCTGTGAAAGTGAGTTGTCTCAGTGGGCTGGCAGGATTAGGAAACCCTAGCGTTTATTTGGATCCTATCACTATTCATGGCCTGTTTATTTCTGCAGCCATCATGCACTTGAATCCATCCACGTTACAGCATATACATACATGCTTAAAACTAAACTCATGTTTTCTGAGCAGAAACTATGTCATGATCAGGTTCTTACATGTTTCTCGGTCAGTTTCTAACATCCATGGGAAAAATTAGTCCATTTGGGTCAGCAGTCCAGTACTTTCCTCCCCAGTGGCATCAGGAGTGTGGAAGATGCACACAAAATGCTAGAATATCTCTGTGATTTTTAAATGTCACTGAGAATGTCTGGTTTGAAGTAGAAACCTTGACTTTAGTAAGTTAAGAACTAATTTCTTTAAAGGCAGCAGGTATTTCTGTTAGGACTTGGCAGTGCTCCAAGATTTACAGGATTTCTTCAAAGAAACTGAGCTGTATTCAGTCTGGCTGCCAAGTTTCTTTTGATTATGTGATTCCTGCTCTTGCCTTCTCCTTTCCTTTGGTCCTCCTCTGTTGTGACTGCACATATGACTGCAGTTGCTTGTGTTGGAGCTGACTACATTTTTCATTTCAGCAGAATAGTAAATTAGCTCCAGAAGTAGATATTGCGTAATCCCAGAATTTACATGTAGTTTTAGAGAAAATAATTGAATTTGTTAAAAATGCCTTTAAAATAATTTGATCTAGATTTTAATGCCTTCCTCTTTATTCAGTTGTTTATAGCACAAGTCCAGAATCAGTCTCATCTTCTGTGTAAAGAATAGCATGCCCTTGAGGATTTACCCAAAAGCAAGTCCTGCTGGCCAGAAGGAAAGTTCACTGGCAGAGACATCTTTGCACTTTTTTGGTGTGTGATCAGTGACAAACCACCAGAATCCTGATAGTGTTTCTGATTTCTCTGCATTGGGCCAAGCAGTTTTACCTGCTGAGCACAGAACTCAGAGCAGGGCTGACCTGCCACAAACAGGCTGAGGGAACGAAGGCCAGACTCACCCACTGGCCTTTACTTTCAAGGTACCTGTCCCATGAGTACCTGATGAATGAAAGTTGCTTGAAGATACCTGTTTCCTGCAGGTCTATACTGGTGGCGTAGGCCTGAAAGAGTGCTGACTGAATCAGGCTCAGTGGAATCACTGTCTTCACCCACCAGGATCATTTTCCTCTTGCTAGTGCTAAATACCCCCAAAACCACAGGTGCCTCAGAGCCTGTCTTTGTTACAGGCTCTGCAGCTCTGTTCCTCCACAGCAGCCACTTGGCTTCCATTACTATAGGCTTTAAATTCTTGTTGTGTGATCCTTGCACACAGCTGGGGAGCAAGGACTTGCTATGAGCCAGGTAGCTACAAAGATGGGCTGTGTGGCTGTTGGAATAAGTTCATGCATTTTTGATTGAGATAAATATGCACAGAAGCAACTCTGCTAGAATAAATGAAAACGTCTGGCAGGCAGGTACAGGGATGCCTTCTGCCGGCACAGCTGGGATCAGACGGCCTTATTTGCTATAGTCAATCTGAGAGATGTCCGGGGTTGTGTGTGAGGTCAGTGCCAATCTCTCCCATCATTCATGCACTTCCTGGTCTCAGGCCAGTACCATAACTCTTAGCAGTCTCTGTTAGCTACTTTTGCAGTATTTAAACACAGTAACACTGAGCTTGCTCTTCAGCAAAGGGAAATAACAATGACCTCCAGCAAGGCAAACTTAGTTTTCCTTTTCCTTTATAACTCACCAAGGATCATTTCTTATCAGAAGTGTTCTGTGACTGAAGGGCATCTGCTCAGATCTCAGCCACAGATGTCTTCTCCAAAGCTATAAAAATTTTCTTAGCAGGAGCTGGAGGGTCCTGCTAAGTCTCTTATTGACAAACGCCCACAAAACAAGACCCTCCACTAGACCTGGAATGGAGTAGCTGCTTCAGAAAGGGACTGGGCCCTATTGCTAATGGGGTTGTACAGCTGCAGAGACAAAATACGCAGTAGTGGCTCTCATGTGGAATTATTCTGAAGATGATCTGTGTTTGCTCTGCTAATGCCTGTGCCCTCTTTTCACCCATGCTGCAGGAATCAGCTGTGGAGTGCCTCCAACTTTAGAAAATGGATTTTATTCAGCTGAGGACTTTTTTGCTGGCAGTACTGTTACCTATCACTGCAACAGTGGCTACTACTTGTTGGGCGAATCCAGGATGCTCTGCCTGGACAATGGAAGCTGGAACAGCATTTCACCATCTTGCCTTGGTAAGATGTGCTATACATTTGGCTGCATGCACTGACATCTTATGCTTCTCCTGGTGCCCTTAGGTTTGAGTGGACATTCATTCTGAAATTGTGGAGGCTGACCACTGTCCCAGAATCATAATCCAAAATAATTCACTTTTCTGAAATGCCATCGTCAGCCTCATGTGAAATCAAAACTACATTCTGCCACCTTTCTCTGTCCATCCTCTTGTATGCCCCACATCCTGCATTTATCAAGCATATGTAAAATTATGTACATAACAGGCCTGCATTGCACTCCCAGCCTTTCTCCTTCCATGTCCTGCAGTCCTTGCATTCTCTGCTTTTGACCTGTGCATTCTGTTGGGCTGTCAGCATCCCATGCTCTCTGACCAGGTGCTTTTAGATATTTCACACATGGAAATTGTAGTATTTAATATCAGATTTACTCACCTGAAGACAGTAGATGCTGCACAAGATCTCTGGTCAAGCAGAGTGGTACAAAATATACTGCATAGCACAACAGAAACAAATTCAAATTACTTAACAAAATACAGCAATTGCAATACACAGTTTAGGCACAATTCCAATGTGTTTCCCATTATCAAGCTCTGTAATATGTTCACCATCATGACATTGCATGTCCCCAGTAGCTGGGAATGAATATGTGGGTTAAGGTCAGCTCAAGCCCATTGCTAGCTGTCTGATATTTGTACCTCATGTTGACCTGAGCCACATATTCATTTCCACCCCTCCATGCTGGTCTGGCTAGCTCAGGAAGACATTCACACTCTTTAATGAACTCAAGGAGAAGCATTTACACAGTGCCAGTTGATCCACTCAGCTGTTAATTGATGTTTACCTAAAAGAAAGGCCACCTTACTGTCTCCTTAGTCCCTAAGCTTCATGAGCAGATCACCTTTGCAGTGGTGGGGCATGCTTTTTCCATTGTGGGTTTTTTTGGTGAGTCACACATGCCTGCCGGCAAGCAGCTGCAGCATTGAGAGGGCTGGGAGTGCACTTGTGGACACAGTTCATACAGTTGCCACACCGTAACTCACTTGCTGGTCGGCTGGGTCTGATGGACCAAGTGCAGTGGCACAAGCTGGAAGGTGAGACAGGCTGGCATTGTACTGTGGTGGAGGACTAGGTGCCACTGGCCTTGCAGAGCCATGTCTCCAGCAGACCCCTGCTGGGATCCGATAGCTAGTTGTACGTGGGTCACTGCAGTCTTAGTCATGCCTCAAATGGGAGTTGCACAGTAAAAAACTGGCAAGATTTGTGTTTGTTTTGACTCCTAAGTCTTTGTAGGTGTAGCACATAATTTTTCAGTCAAGACAAGCGAAAGAAAAGCCAACACCCTTTTAGTTCTGCCAAAATTCACTTTGGAGTAGGATCCATCTGGTTTCATAGCATCCTGTCCAGCAGCACTCCTTCAGAACCTACAAACATCATCACAGGTGTTTCAAGGCTGTCCAAATAGTTCAACCTCTATGCAGCAGGAGTCACGATGTTCAGAAAGAAAAAGCCTGTGCCCCACCTTCCAGCTTGCCTTGTCTCTCATAAAGCAGCATAACGGGAAAATGAAAACAAGAGTGGATTTGGCACCCTGACCCACCATTTACCTTTCTGACTCATGCTTCAGGGAGATGCTAACAAAGCCTGGTACACCTATGCCCTGAAGCATTCCTTTTGTTCATTAGGGTCTGATTCACGGTGTACTTCCACCTCATTGGAAGTCTCTTGCCTAACAAGACATTACAGAAGAAGCAGCAGTCATTCCAGTTCTGCTGTAGTAGCACTTTGCATTTTCCTGGTACTTGTGTAATTGGCAACTGTTTTGGTATTAATGTGCGTTGTCATCCTGCATGTCAGAAGAAACTCCTTTTCTTTTCGATGTGTTTTGTCTTTTCACACTGATCAGACTCATCCAGCAGTGGAGAATAAACACTCCAATTCACTAAATTGTCTTGGCTTTTTAACCAGTGGGTTTTTTTCTGGAAATGGACAAAGAGCCCAAGCTGTGCGTCTGCATGGTTTACCTGGACCAACAGGTGTCCTGTAGCAGGACATTTAGACGAAGATTTGTTCTGATGCCTTGAAGTGGCTACCTGCAAGCAGAGGCTAGACGAGATTAAGGGAATAAAAGCAGGTATTTATTTGAAGGGCGTTCAAAGGTACACCCTGGGCAGTCAAAAGCCTCTGAGAGGCTCCACCCAAGATGGACACTGGGTCACGGGTTGTTCACACTTTTATAAGTTTGGTCCATTTGCATATCAGGGTTAATTCTCAATTATAATTTCAGGTAATGATGTAATTACCCCAAGTTTGGTCCCCCTGTCAGAGGCTTTAGTTTACACATTTTGGGGCCTGGGACAATGAGGTGCCCTTGAGTTCAGGCCCAGAGAGGGTTTGTTATGTCTAACCAGCATGAGAGAACAGCAGCTAACAGGCTGTATGAAATATCAGAGTTACATATTAAGCAGTACAGGATTTGAAAAATATAAAAGTTAACACCTAAGGCATCAGTTCTACCTCTCTCTAACAATCTGAAACGAGCACATTTATATAGAGAATAATCCGTGATACCAGCACTTTGGAATTAGATACTTTGAAATTGACTCTTTGCAATTTTGACTCGTTGTTCATTTACCAAGGACATTTCCTTCCTCTCAAGATTAGAAGATTCTATGAGGTATTCTGGAGTGAGGGTTTTGTTTTGTTTTGTTTTGTTTTTTTTATTTTTTTTGCTGCATACAACCAAACTACATGGATCATAAATTATCAATTGGGATTTTTAGGTGCTATTATCATGTAAGTAGTTAATTATAATAACTAATATATTTTGAACTATTTTAAATTTTAATTTTAACTTTCCTGGCAACTGCAGGCTCTTCTCAGGCCTAGTCTAATTCTCTTCATCAAAGATGGGGCTTTAATATTTTCAGAGCATTTCCCCTCTTGGCCAAGATTTCCTGTCTTGTAGGAAGGTTGAGATATAGAGGATTTCCCAAGCAAGAGTTTAATGCAAAAATCCTTCCTCAGAGTGTCTGCCCAGACTACTAGTAACAGCAGTTACAATATCTGTTCTTCTGCAATTTGGAAACCAGATACTTCTTGTGGCTGAAGGCTGATAAGATTTATCTCTGATTTGCTCATGTTGTGCAATACTGAAAAATAAGTTATAATTGGAATTATAATAAAACTTCACAGTGAGTTATAAATATTTGTTTAAATATTAAATATTTTTACCAATGGATCAAAAATGTGATTGCAGTAAGAGTGACTTTCAATTGTACTACCAAAAGTAATTCCTCTTGCCAGTTAGTAAGACAGAAATGTAAGGCAAATGCTCACTTCAAATAATGCACTAGAGACATGTGTTTTGTAGGTTCTTTTTTTGTTTTTTGCAGATGTTGACGAATGCGCTGTAGGATCAGACTGCGATGAGCACGCGTCTTGTCTCAACACAAACGGATCCTATGTTTGCACTTGCATCCCTCCTTACACAGGAGATGGTAAAAAGTGTGCAGGTATGGGAAAGAAAAACATCAGGCTAGCCTTTCCAAGAATCTGTGTAGGCCAGTATCCTACTTCCCACTGTGGAAGACAGCTCTCAATAACTGATATCTAGGACAGGCATGCTTTCATCTCCAGGTCAGTTTAGTCTGGGTGAGGCTGTGATAAAGTGTCTCCTTTTGCTTCTTGAAAACTCACCTCTCCATATGGGCACAGCTGTCATCGGGATGCTGCTCCAAGACATACACACATGCAAAATGCTCTTCCACATAGAGCACAAGACCTGGGAAGGCCACAGTGTTTCACTTCTCAGAGCAGAGCTGTGCGGTGAAGAAATATTTTAATACAGGTTTCTGAGTAGGGCTAGAGCTGCCTGTGGAAACATTAAACAAGGTAACTTTGGATGAAGATAACAAGGCAGCGGCATAGGTTGGGACAAAAGACAGCTGGGCTGTTTTCATGTTCAGGGATGGACATGCTGGAATGGGCTTTCCCTCGCACAGGGAGAAATGACTGTAAGCTGTGTTTGCTTCTGACAGTGAATGCAAACTCAGTTACAGAGGGCTCTTCCGTGTCAAGATTAGCTTACTTGCATGAATCCTCAGTGTCTGTCACTTACATATAAAACAAAGAAAAGGCTGTGAACTACTTATGAGTGTTTTCCATGTCCTTTGCCTTCTTACTTTCAGCAAATTCCCAAAGATATCTCCTGCAACTTATTCATAAAACCTGACACTTAATTATATTATTCGTAGTTTCCCTCTTTCTCCTCAGAACCCGTGAAATGCCATAATCCAGGAAATCCAGAGCATGGCCATTTATATGGGGATACTTACAGTGTTGGCAGTCAAGTAACATTTTCCTGTGAAGAAGGGTTCCAGCTGACGGGAGCGACAAGACTTACTTGCATGGAGTCGGGAGAGTGGAGCCACCCAATACCCTATTGTGAAGGTGTGGTTCCTGGGGAGAATGCGTGTTGAAATGTGACTTTAACATTAGAGAGATGGAAGGGGCAAAGTAGTAGTGAAGAGCCTTTAGAGACCGTGGGAGCTTATGAAACCCTGTCCTTGCAGATCTGGATCTCAGTGTTGAAGTCTTTGTTTTCTTAAGACATAAGCACAGTTGTCATATTTGTAGTGGTACTCTTTTAACACAGATTCTCCAGTGCGTCAGAGGTATAGACTCAGTCTAATGCAAGCATTAGAAGTGTATTTCTTCTCCACCCAGCCTTCCATTTTCAAGGAATTAATGACTTATTGATTGTGTCACGGTGGATAAAAAGCAACCAGAAAGGGCAGGCTGATGCACGTACGTAGTCATGGTTTAAGAGCAGAAATTGTTTCTTTAGAAAACCAGAACAAATGTGGTGAAGCAGCAGGTAATTGACAAAGATGGTCTAAGCAAAAAACCAATTACTTTGTCCGTAGAGAGAGGTAGATATGGAGTCCTCTTGAGAGTCAAGCCCATGGTTTGTAGAGCAATTTAACTACCTACTTCCAGTTAGTTCAGTTTCTCAGTAAGGTGAATTCAGATAAAGAGTCCTAAATGTCATTTACAGATTAGTCAAGAACTCATAGTTACTTGGGGCTTTACACCTCTTCAAATCTATTCAGAGAAAACAAAGCAAATCCTAATTTTCTGTTCATTTTTGTTTGTGTTGTATCAACCTCTCTTGTATTCCTGTCTTTTTAAAGCTATATCCTGTGGTGCTCCAGTTATTCCAGAGAACAGTGCCATTTTTGGCTCAAATTTTACATACCATAATAAGGTGGTGTACAGGTAGGAATTCAGTATGTTTGAAGTGCTGTATTAATAACTGATTGACAATCTGGCAGCAAATAAGAGTATGGCTGAATTGAGAGACTGGTTGAAATGAAGGAGAGGAGCAAGATGGGATTAAAATAATGGAAAGACATTTGGTTATAGATGTGGCTGTTCTTTAGCAGAGCTGAATGTTTACTCCAGTACTACTTCTCTATGCCCTGAAAAGAAAGATAGTTTATGCAGGTGTGGATGATGAGAAAAAAGGGATGACTGATTATGTTGTGCATGAAAGGCTCTGTGTTTTATAGCACTTCTCTTCTTCTAACACA
The DNA here is from genome assembly GCA_013400235.1 of Oriolus oriolus. Classification (NCBI taxonomy): domain Eukaryota; kingdom Metazoa; phylum Chordata; class Aves; order Passeriformes; family Corvidae; genus Oriolus; species Oriolus oriolus. Next base: position 272,007 of record VXBT01001767.1, read on the forward strand.
GATGCAATGATGGATACAACTTAGTGGGTGAAAAGGAAATTCTGTGCCTTGCTAGTGGCATTTGGAATCACGCTCCCCCCTCCTGTGAACTGGTGATGTGCCCTAGCCCACAGGATATCAGCAATGGAAAATACACACTCAGTGGCACAGCCTACCTTTCCTCCGTGTCATACACCTGTGACAATGGATATAGGTAAGTGCACAAACATTCCTGAGCCAACTGCAGGTGGCATGCTTGCTAGAAGGTCTTACATCTGAAAGAGACAAAACTGGGATCATTGCTCAGAAAGATAAAATACTAAAACAGAATTGAAAAAAACTTCTTTATGAGGTACTTTCTTTCTTATTGAGGGTACTTTCTGTATTTTATCCTGAACTGGAGCAGTTCAGAAAAGTCACTCAGGATTTGCTACATACACATGTAATGTTTTTGTTTTACTATCAAACTTACAAAAATATTTTGAATGTTCAGAAAAATAGTTTTCATTATTTCTGAGTTCTCATTTGCCTTTAAACATCCTTATACCTCTACAACTGTAGTTCATATGCAATATTATTTTTGCTATTGCTTTACAACACCTTTTGTGAAGGAATTTTCTTGGAAGTTACTAATTTACTCTTTGAACTCTTTGTAGTAGTAATTTATTCTAAGGTTTTGTTCTGTTTTACATTTGTAAGCAATTATACTGGAAACACATTTTTAACATGCTGCAATTAAAGATTAACACATTAATGCCATATCCAAGGATGTGGATGTACATGCAGGTAGGTTTCTGCCTCTCCTGATATCTGCTTGTACCTCTAGCAGATACACCCTGACATAAGTGGTCTCATATACACCTATTTAGGGATGATTTTTTTCTGCATTTTCCTACTGCAGCCATTTCGTTGTCCAGATGCAGGCAGGTGGGTGAGGTATGCTCATTTGGTGAGTGTTTTAATTGTGTTAGTACAAATGGATACCTCAGCTGCAGTTCAGTGTAGTGTTAAGTTGTAGATTCACATTGTGGGCTTATCTGTACCCCACTAAACCAGTCAATGCTTTTACCAATATCAATGAGCTTTTTGGCTGTGGAGTTTGGACATATAGGCAGCAAATACCACTAGTCATTGGACTATTGGTGACTGACCAACAGTCAATTTTGACTTTTTGTCTTTACCTATCTACCATAGCTTGGTGAGAGAGGTCTTCTCTCCTGTGGTCACCATGCCAGAGGAAGCCCTCTCAAACAGTGTCCATCTTATACATTATTTCTGGACCTAGTCTCTTCCTTCAAGCACCCCTTAGGTGGTTTTAGTCTTAAACATATTGCCTTAGGTAGCCAGAGCCCTACTTCCCTGACAAGGACCTGTGCCAATCTTGTAAGAGCATTACAGGTCAGTGTTGTTCTTTTCCATTAACTTATTTCAGTCAGCCAAACGCAGGGGTCTAAAACCATTTGAGACCAAATTGCAGGGAATCAGACACTCCTGTGTAGGGCTCTCAGATATGGTGTGGGACCTACAGGGAACCCACAGGCAGCTGACACAGCAGCTGAAGACAAGGGGTTTCACCCAGGGCATCTCGGGGCGGTGTTGCACGCTCTGTTCAGACATCCGAGTCACACCCTCTGAACCAATGATGTTTCCTCAGCTAAGGAAACCAAAAAATACCATCAATTTCAAGCAAAATCCTTTACCTCCTGAAGGAACTGAATGCCTTTTTGTGAACAGACTTGAACTGGAGCATTTCCTTCAGTGTTCTGGGTGAAGATAATGTTTGAAGTCCTTGAGTGAATCAGGTCTCAGGCAGAGGCCTAGGTGCTAGTCTCAAGACTGGCATGCTGTTGATGGCATACAAGTAAATTTTTAAGTTTAAACAAGTATTTATTTCTTTTGTGCTCAAAGATGGGCAAAGCTACAGCAGGAATTATGTGTGTATCTGCACAGAGCATTGAGTCCCCACATGAAATCCACCAGCTTTCTCTTGAAAGTAATGTGAAGATCAGCTTTTTTTGACAGCATCAGAGTTTTTTTCCATGAACGGATGGTGACATTCTGTCCTCTACTGAAGTCAGTGTGAAAGACCCCTTAGTTTTCACTGGGGCCAAGAAGCAAAGCAGGTCTTTCGCTCTGTGTCCCTCACCTAGTGTGAAATGGCAGCCTTAATAATGATCTTTGTGTCTCAGCCTTCAGGGACCTTCTGTACTTGTCTGTACATCTTCAGGGAACTGGAACAGCACACCGCCAGCTTGCAGCGTTGTGTCTTGTGGATCCCCTCCTGCCATCAAAGACGCAGTCATCAATGGAGATAACTTTACTTTTGGAAACACGGTCTCCTACACTTGCAGGGAAGGGTATGTAGATTAGCACTACTGCACTAATGGTCAGGATGAGTAAAACGGGTGCACTGTTTCACAAGTCCTTTATAACTGCACACTAATTCATTGTTACTACTTCTGTCTTAACTTTTTGGAAGTTAAATGCAATGGGGATTTTTTTTGTGGGCTGTTGAGTTAGTGCGAGATACAGACATTTCTTGAAGTAGTTTCAGGGCAACTGAATACACTCAGGAAGAGAGGAATAGAGAGGAATCTGGGGGAATGATAGCACAATTCATTAGGAAGCCCTTTTCCTTGGAGTTACTACAGAACCAGTACTTCTGTGGTAAACTCAAGGCTCTGATCATAACAAATTCCTTATGTTTCATCAGGGTGCAAGAATGCTTTTGGTGCAGTTTCACAGCTGTCTGTTGTGGTGTTCTAAATTCTATTTCCTTAAAACTATGACTCTTTTTTTATTGAGGTGCGTTATTTTAAATTTATTTGTACCTACTCTGTGTAGAGACATTTTCAGACCCTGTTTCATCAAAGAGGACACTCAGGTTAGATGATATCAAGCATGAAAGTATAATGCTGGACTCTGATCCTGCAAGAACCTCTGCATATGGTAATCTTTGCAGCCTGTGAACAGTTCCATTAAATTTCTTGGAACTGTTCTGTCTAAAAAGCACAGTGGGTGTGCAGAGCTTTTGCCAGTTTAGGTCCAAAGTGACTAGAGGATTTTCTGCTTTTACTTGGTGTAAAAAGGTAAATTGACAAGCCAACAATTTTCTTGTAAATTGGCTTTGCAATGTTATTTGAAACATAATTGAAGCAAAGCATCCTTGTTATGTTTCCTAGACTGTATTACGATTTTAAAAGTTGCTTCTCATTCCTATGCAAACATTTTAAATGGGATAGGGTAGCAGCATTTAAAGACTGTCACAGCTGTCTGTCTCTGATAGTGGATCATACTAAACATGGGCACATAACAGGCTCCTTTTCTGGGGTCCAGTCATGAGGCCTTGAAAACAAATCCTGCAAACAAGACAAAGCACTTTTACAGATGTTGCTTCAAAATCTGAGCAGCCCTCAGCTGGAAAGTTGCTGGGGACTTTGCAGTAGTTATTGTTTCTTGGCTTTCTGTGAGAGCACACCACAGAGAAAAAAAAAATGAAGAAAACAGTCAAAGGTACTGTGAGTACTCTATTGCCTGTTGCATATTTAAGCAGCAGGGGTTTAAGTGGGATGATGAGCAGCATGGATTAATGCCTGTCCCTGCATCCCAGAGACAGACTGGAGAACTACAGCTACACTAACAGTATTCATGTGGTAGAATTTTATTGTAAACCATTTCATTGGGGTTTTTTTCTGGTCAGCATTAATTTTTTATTGGCTTTCTAGTATTTTTTACAGTGAGTTTTTAGGAAGAAGTTATTTAAAAATTGCTGTATGCGTTATTGGCAAGAGCATCTCTGGGTAACTCACTAAGAGGTTTCACTTTGCTTGCAAGTGTGAAAATTGATTGATAGGGCTAATACAGAAACCCAAAAGGCCTTTCTGGGCTTTTCATCTCTTTATTTTCCAATCAGTTTTGCTAAACAGAAATAGTTTCTCAGTGGGATCATTTCTTTGAGGATTGCATGGATGGTCACAGCACAATACTAGGTTTGTTGCAGTAGTTTGAGCCAAAATGGAAGTTCAGAAATGGTAACTGGATGGACAGATGAGAGAGAGGCAATGTGCACATGGTGTGCTAGGATATCCACCATTGGGGTACCTCACCCATGGACATGTGGGCTTTGAGATTTTCCTTTTCAAGTTGATCGTAGCTTTTTTAAAGAACCCTGTTCTTCTGGGGTTCTAGCAAACAAGCTCATACTGCAGGGGCTTCAGGAAACCGTAGGTAGAGTTTGACAATGCTTGTCTTTTTGACTTCCTATGTGGTTTCCTTATCCACAGTTACACATTAGTTGGCCCTGAAACCATAGAGTGCTTAGCCAGCGGCAAGTGGAGTGTGAGCCACCAGCAGTGCCTGGCAGTATCCTGTGATGAGCCACCCCATGTGGAAAATGCATCACCAGAGAGTGGCCACCGCCTCTTTGGTGATATAGCTTATTACTTCTGCTTGGATGGTTACAGCCTGGCTGATAACTCTCAGCTGCTTTGCAATGCAGAAGGGAAGTGGGTGCCTCCGGAGGGCAGGGACATGCCCCACTGCATAGCTGATTTCTGTGAAAAGCCATCCACAGTCTCATACAGCATCCTGGAGTCCATTAGTAAAGCCAAGTTTGCAGCTGGCTCCGTCGTGAGCTTCAAGTGCATGGAAGGCTTTGTTCTGAATACTTCAGCCAAGATCGAATGCCTTCGAGGGGGCCAGTGGAATCCTTCTCCTCTGAGCATCCAGTGCATCCCCGTCCGCTGCGGAGAGCCTCCCCACATTAGCAATGGCTATGCCAGCGGGTCCAACTACAGCTTTGGAGCAGTGGTGGCTTACAGCTGCAACAAGGGGTTCTACATCAAGGGAGAGAAGAAGCGGACCTGTGAGGCCACTGGCAGCTGGAGTGGCAGTTTGCCCACATGCCACCCAGTGTCCTGCGGAGAACCACCGCAGCTTGAGAATGGCTTTATTAAGGTACAGAATGAGTTTTCTCATCTGCCTGGTACCATGGCAAACTGAATATATCTTCACAACTGTTGCTGTTGGGGTTTTCTTTCTTCTGTTTTGCTCTTCTGTTAAAATGGAGGAAGTACATGATTGGATGGTATAAGAAAAGGGAAAAGCGGGTGGATTTGCAGCGGAATCATATCTGAAAAGCATGAGCGCTTCCATGGGATTTCCTGTCATAAAGTGGGTTTTCAGTTAGGAGACTCAAGATGCCATATGACATTCAACTGATTTACTTAATGTCTTACTCTTCTTTTGTTTGGTTCTTGGATAGCTTTCAAGTGCCTTCTGGAGATGTTTGAAGTACTGATGCCAGTTCACAAGCCTTGCTCTTTTCACTGCTATGAAAAAAAATCTGATATGCAATAGATAAATCACCTTGGGATAATTTCTCTTATTTTGATGCAAGCACATTTCTTTACTGAAGTCAGAACTTCCCTTTCTTTATTAAATTAAATTGCAACAATGCCTGAAGTTTAAAATCTCCCTGTGGCAGCCCAAACCTGTAGCAACTGCTTAACCTGTGTTTTGCTTTGATGCACAAGGATAATATTGTGGTAAGGAAGACCATAGACACTATTATAAAGATTTAACATTGAATTTTTGAAGCATTTTTCTTCTGAACATCCATCTTCCTTCCTTAAATCTAACTACCAGGGAATCTTCATTTACTAAATTTGGATGGGGGGAGGTTGCCATTCCAGTTCCTACATGGGTTTCCAGCAGTAATGGCAACAGTTTCTGTTCAGACTCCCACACAGATGCGTCGTCTAATTAAGGCATATCACTCTGTTTTGTCTTCCTTAGGTAGGATCACTCCTTCATATATTCTTTACAGTTGGAGAAATTTTTTATTACCTCAGGCAGAGCTCAGACTGCAATTTTGAGGTGCTCCTCAGCTGCCTGCTCAAGGCCCTGCAGCTGCATGTGTGGCATTTATAAATGTCTCTTAGTAGCAGTAGGTCTGAGGGCTCCAACCTTGGATGCACCTGGAAGCTAAAGAATCGTGACAACAACAGGCCATTTGATGGCAGCTTCCCCTGATCCATTTCTTTTCCATCTTCCTGTCCACACACATTTTGGTCTCATGGGTCAGGAAGGGAGAAAGGAGAGGAATTCTTCTGTAGCTTTTACCTTTTACGCCTTGAATTTTCTGTTTTCTTTTGGAAATGGTCTGAGATTTCCTGAAAACAGAGTACATCATTTGAGGCAAGATATTTTGTCCCAGTTGCTTGCCTTCATTCCTTTTGAGACAGCCTTTACTGCTGCCAGAGATTCAGCTACAAGCTAGACCAGGAGAACACAAGAAATTAAATCAGTCTCTTATTCCCCAAATTGTGTGTCTTCATTTCAGACATGTCTCTGTCTCATCTGTTTTTCAGAACACCACTGGACACTTCTTTGAAAATCAGGCAAGTTATCAGTGTGACTTTGGTTACCAGATGGTCGGGAGCTCAGTGTTTACCTGCCAAGCAAACCGGCAGTGGCACAGTGAATCACCTCCTTACTGTGCTCCCCTCAGCTGTGGAAAACCACCAGCCATCCAGCACGGCTACTCCAAGGGAGAAACTTTTGATATGGGCTCCAGAGTTGAGTTCTTCTGTGATGAAGGCTATGAGCTGATTGGAGATGTTTCGTGGACATGTCAAAAGTCTGGGAAATGGAGCAAAAAGCAAAGCCCCAAGTGTGTGCCAACAAAATGTCCAGAACCACCCTTGGCAGAAAATCATTTGGTCTTGAGGGAAGTGTCTTACCAAGTTGGTGTTGTACAGTTCTCCTGCAAGGAGGGTTATGTTTTGCATGGCTCCTCTGTACTGAAATGTTTGCCCTCCCAGCAGTGGAATGATTCTTTTCCCTTCTGCAAGGTTGTACAGTGTTCTGCACCACCGTATATCCCCTTTGGGGACCCCTTGACTGCATCCCTTCATTTTGGTAGTGCTGTGAAATACATCTGCGTGGATGGGTTTTTGCTGAAGGGCGAGTCCACCATCAGATGCCAGGCTAATGGCTCATGGAGCCTGCCTTTGCCAGAATGCATTCCTGTGGAGTGTCCTCAACCAGAAGAAATTCAGAACGGCATAGTTGATGTGCAGGGCCTCACCTTCCTTAGCACAGCCCTCTACACATGTAAACCAGGCTTTGAATTGCTAGGGAACACAACTGTCCTCTGTGGAGAAGATGGACAGTGGCTTGGGGGAAGGCCAGTTTGCAAACCTATCCAATGCCCAAGGCCTAAGAAAATCCTCAATGGCAAATATTCATTCACAAACTTGCATTATGGGCAGACAGTTAGGTATTTCTGTGACAGAGGTTTCCAGCTCCAAGGGGAGGAAACGCTGAGATGCCTAGAAACAGGAGAGTGGAGTACAGAGGTCCCCTCTTGCAAAGCCATAAATTGCCAGCCCCCTCAACCCATTGAGAATGGCTTTGTGGAGGGTGCAGATTATAGCTACGGGGCCATGGTCATTTACAGCTGTGTGCCAGGCTTCCAGCTGTCAGGCCTTGCCATGCAGACCTGTGAAGAACTGGGATGGTCTAGCTCCACACCAGCCTGCCTTCCAACAGACTGTGGCCTGCCTCCTCACATTGACTTTGGAGAGTACGTGCAGTTGAGACATGGGGAAAGACGTTCTGACCCGGAGGGTGTTACAGAGAGTCCCTCCCTTTCGCATGTGTTGCTGGCTGACCATACGAAAGACTACCAAAGTTCCTTGAAGGAGGACAGTGCGATACAGCTCACCACTTTCTTATTTGGAACTATCATTTTATACACATGTTACTCTGGCTATGAGCTGCTGGGAAACCCTGTTCTAGCTTGCCAAGAAGATGGGGCTTGGAATGGCACTGCCCCCGCCTGTGTTTCAATAGAGTGCACCTTGCCATCCGCCCCCGAGAACGGATTTCTGCACGTCACGGAGAACACGCTCGGCAGCGCAGTGCGGTACACCTGCAGGCCAGGATTCACTCTGGTTGGCTCTGACACACGGCTGTGCTTGCCAAGTCGGCAGTGGAGTCACACTGCTCCTTACTGCAAAGCAATAACGTGCAATGCACCTACCCAGCCTCTGAATGGGAAGATAAGAGGGGAAAACTACACATGTGGGAGTGTTGTCTACTATGAGTGTGATCCTGGTTACCAGTTAAATGGCCCTGCAGGAAGGAGATGCCAAGAGAGCCAAAAATGGGATGGCAGTGAGCCAATTTGCATTCCTGTTTCTTGCAGCCCACCACCAGTTTTGGAGAATGGTCAAGTGACTGGAGAGGACTACACATTCCAGGGACACACAGAGTACAGCTGCAACGAAGGGTTCCTGTTAGATGGAGACAGGAGTAGAGTCTGCCTTGCAAATGGAAGCTGGAGTGGAATCAGCCCAGTTTGCAAAGCTGTGACCTGCCCTGTGCCGCTGCCTCTTCCCAATGGGAGAACTACTGGCTCAGATTTCAGCTTTAAGAAAGAAGTGCACTACCACTGCAATGATGGCTATAGCCTGCACGGAGTGTCTACACTTACCTGTCAGAGTGATGGTACCTGGGACTCAGAAGCTCCACACTGTGAACCAGTGATTTGTGGACCTCCTGAAGATATCTCCCATGGCTTTCTGAATGGTTCAGCCTTTACTTACGGAGAATTTGTCCACTATATATGCTTCCCTGGTTATGAAGTGCATGGCAATCCCTTACGGCAATGTCTGTCCAATGGCTCCTGGAGTGGAAGCCTTCCGTCTTGTCTACCCTGCCTGTGTCCTGCACCACAGATTCAAAACGGGGTCGTTCTTGGTACAGATTTCAGCTGTGGGATAAGTGTCCAGTTTCAGTGCCTGGAGGGCTTCAAACTGCTGGGGCCTTCTGAAGTCACCTGTGAGGCAGCTGGAAAATGGAGTTCTGGGTTTCCTCGCTGTGGACAGATTTCCTGCGGTGCTCCACCCATCATCCCCAACACATTTATCAATGGGAGCAGCTCTGAAGATGAGAACACCATCATCTACACCTGCTTGACAGGTTTTGTCATGAAGGGGAGTCCCAAACTGACTTGTGTGGAGGCTGGTGTGTGGAAGAAGCCATACCCAAGCTGTGAGCTGTTAAACTGTGGCCCACCACCATCTATCCCAAATGCAGAGGTTCTTGGGAACACTTACACCTATGGAAGTAAGGTCCAGTACAGGTAAGGATGATGCTGCTATTCTGTTTTCATTAAAAGGCCCCGAAGTAATGAAGATGGAAGGTTTATGTACCCTCAGTGCAAATTTTCTATACACAGATTGACAAAGCCCACATTGCCATGCACTTTATAAAATATTATTTGTATCGTTCATGAAAACTCCAGAAAGGCATTTCAGCCTGTTGGGCTGACGCCTCCACTGACTTTAAAATCCCATTTCCATTTGCCTTCCTATTCTCCTCCTCTGAAGCACTGGTTTCAACATAGAAACCAGTTTAGAGGTTTCGTTAGCAGGTGACAGCAACAGTCAGGAGGGTGTGCAGCTTCTCTCCTCTTGGCATTGCATTTGCTTTCCTTCTGCTTCAGGTGCCTGTTGTAGTACAGAAGGGCTGATACCTCTCTTGTCCCATTTTCTGTACTGCAGCGCTGTGCTGTCAGCAAGTTACTCCTTTGTCAGGTATCAGAAACTGAGAGGTTTTGTTAATTGCATGAAGTGTATACACTGCAGGTCTCTTTCTCCAAGATGAAGAAAGCCTTGGCAAAAGGGGAGATGTTTTTTGATGGTAAAAGCAAATAATGGTATGGGACAGAACTGGGACAGAGATGGCAGGTGGGTGAAGTGAACAGTGTCAGTCATTCCCATGCAGCTTCAGCAAGGTGAAAGGAGTACTTTTGCTGCCGTTCTACAAGCAAACCCACTAGTGCAAGCCAGTTGAGTTGTTCTTGGTAAAGCACCCTTGAGTCAGCCTTAAATGTCTAAGCAAATTGTCTGTGGTCAGGCTGAGGCTTGGTTTGTTCTTGGAAGAAAGTGAGACCATCTTTAGAATTGCTTGGTGCTCACACACACTCCACCTCACCAAGGACCCTCCTAACAAAGAGAAGGGCAGTGTAGGAACTGCACTAAAATGTCCAGTGCCCTCCAAGTACTAAAGCCACCAATCCACTTTCCACTGTGATGCTGCAGCAGCATGAAACAGCATGGAAGTGAAGCCTGAAGTCTCCTGCTCTTGCAACAGATTTAATTCAGTCCAGACATACTTCCTACAGGCTTACCTTGAAATAATAGAGAAATCTTAAGATGTGCTTGTTAACAACTTATGCTGAAAAATTACTGTCCTGACTTTTTAATTTATGGGTTAGCTCATTCCTAGCTGTGTCTCTGTGGTCAGGTCTTCATGCTGTGTTGCAGATGTCTGGAAGGCTACACAATGGCGACAGAAGTGGATGTGTGCACTTGCCAGGAGGATGGACAGTGGTCCTCTCAAAGTATTTCCTGTTGCCCCAGAAAGTGTCCCCTCCCGGGAAATACCACTAATGTAATCGCTCTTGGGAACAGCTTCACTGTGAACACAAGCATCACTTTGTCATGTGTGGAAGGCTACACTCTGGTGGGAGCAAGCACATCTACATGCAAGGTATATTTTTATTAACACTGTTTTATTCTGCTGGCTTTCTTGAATTCAGGAGTCCTTTTCATACCTTCCTTACCTTTTGGCCCTTAACTGGACATGACAAAAAAATTCAAAGCATGTCCTGCAAAATATAATATGTTAGTTGTTTCCCAGTAAGAATTATCATTTGTTTTCTATGTGTAGACTTTCAGAACTAGAAATTTTTTATTTCTTCTTCCATCAAAAGCTGTAACTGTCCTTTAGGCATTCATTTTATCACATTCCAGGCATTAAATCAAGCCTCAGATTTTAAAAAATTATGCCCAAGATTTCTAATGTATTTTGAGGATTGAATGCAGAGCTTTTTCTCCAGAATAATGGGCAACGCGCATTTTAATCCACTGTACATCTGTACAAACTTGAATTCTCTGAGTGTTAAAGAGCAAACATCTTCATCAATTCCACTGGTAACCTCCTGTCACATCAGCTGTGGACAACCTCATCTTAAGTTTGTAAACAGGCTTTTAAAGTCACTAGATGTGCTTATATGAGAAAAGCTGAGCATGTGTGGGTTTGCAGAGTAAGTATTTTTTATGGAAATGTTTTCACCTTATTTTGCTGTTTCAAATATCTGTGGAACTAGGAGTAGGTGTCTTTGACAAATGTTTCTTCAGGTATCAGACTTCCTTTAGTGAGTCAGAGAAGGCTGCTGAGCAATTAGTCATGATGTTAGACATTCAACCAGGAGAGAAATACAAAACATGAAATCAGGCAAATGCAGTTTTCATTCTTCTGATGTGTTCCCTGGGTGATAAAGGTGACCTTGCACCAGTGAACTTGCTTTTCCAAGCTTCTTTTTCCCATTTTACTTTTTGTTCCTTCTGTCTTTTAAGTCTTAAGCCAAGTGTTCCTGCCAAAAATAAACTCCAGTCTTTGCTGACATCTTAAAAGTATTACTTAATTACCAAGTTTTATAAAGGATTGAACAGATACTATTATATCTGTACACCCACAGCAACTGCATGCTTCTACTATGATTTTTCTTTTTCAACTAGATATGAATTCAACATGTAAAGTGGTGCTTTTACATTTCTAATTACATTTATTTTTCAGGAAAATGGTGTTTGGGTGCCACCATTTTCTGATGATATCTGCAGTCCTGTATCCTGTGGAATTCCAGAGTCTCCAGAGCATGGATTTGTGGTTGGCACTACATACAATTACAAAGATGTGTCTCTTTATAAATGTGATTCTGGCTATGAATTACAGGTAAGCAAGCTCAAATCTCCAACACCCTGAATTTTAGTTGTCATTCTCAGTTCCTGTGTGATTGCTGTGGACTGTCTCATTCATATTGATGCCATAGTAGCTGGGTGTCTGCTGGCTTTTTGTCTGTAGAGAGTTCATGGTATGTTTGGGGCAGTCTTTGGATGGCTTAAGGGTACAATTGAAGCAAATATAGGAATCCTGCTCAAAGGTATATGTCCAGCAGGTATCTTGCAGTGCTTGAGTTTTCTTAACTGAAGACCTCTGCAAGTACAGCATTGCAGATGCTTGTGACCATAAGTCATAGAAGAGTTAATTTCTCATGTTCTGCTCTCTTGACCTGGTTCTTTAATCAGAGTTAGATTGCATTTTTTCCTTCTGTTTCATAGTGTCCCAAGCATAATGTCTGCTGTGCCAAGAGTTGTGTCTTCCAGACTTAAAGTTCCTCATAAACTCCACTGCCCTCAGTTCTATGACATTGCTAGATGGTATTAAAGTGATAGATCAAAGATATTCCCGTTTGTTCAATGAAGGCTTATTCTCTGATGGAGGAGTCAAAGTTCTTTCCTGTCCATTGTTTTTATTACGGCTTTTATCCCCACCTGAGCTCTGAAACAGCATTGCTTTCCCAGTATCAGGACTCAGGCTAGCAAGTTCAGAGCTGTCTTAGGGGTGTTTTCAACAGCTGCAGTGAATTCAGGAATGACAGTGTGTTGCTTAGGCACAGCATGATCTCCACCATCCCCAGGTGATGACAGAGTGAGACACGAGGTGGTGAGGTGTCTCCAGGACAGAGGCTGGCTCTTAATGCTCGTTTTGTGTGTACCAAGCAGAGTGCAGGACTGCGCTTCCTTCGTACTGTCATAACACCAGGAATTAATTAAGAACTTCATGCATGTGAAATCACCCAGTCAGAAGTTAATTCACTCAGTCAAGATAAAAATAAAAAGATTTTGGAGAATGCTTAGGTAACAATGAATTCAGTTTTCATTATGTTGTCAAATAGGCAGTATCACTGGGGATGGAGGTGTTGGTATTTAGACAAAAAAGTAGAGTTGCTGCTTCAAATAATTTTTGGAAGTAATAAACCAGTGTTTTTATACAGTAATAAGTTCTTCCAAATACCTTTGTAATCCAGTTTCGCCACCTAGTGTCAAACTGTGTCCCTGCTGTTGAAGAGAAGTCCTGCTTTTTTCCTTTGGGAAGGAAAGTCCGTTGAGTGTGGTGCCATACAACACCATGTCAAACAGCTGCTCTTTATCAGTCGGTTTGGTTTGTAATGAAAGTACATTACAGCAAGGGAAAAAATTAAATATTTTTCTCCATGTCTCAGAGTAAAAAAAGAATTTAATCCTGGGCTATTAGACTGTCTATAAAACTTGTTATGTAAGAAAGAAATAATGCTAATTATAGGCAAATATAAAGAATGAGTGTTTGTGATGTGGTTAAATCAGCTCATCACATTACAAAACACGAGCTTGTACTGTTGTTGAAAAAAATTGCTAGTTGAATTTCCTGTAAGTGAGTCCTGAAGGGAGCAAATCTGTCATCACAACACATTCCTAGGAACAAGAATGATAAAACTGAAAAAACAGATGATACTCTAGAGATAAGGACTAGAGAACTGACTAACTGGCCCCACAAACTTTTGGTTTATAAACAATACCCATCATTTTGCAGAAAGGAGTTCTACCATAAACTCTACTAGTAGACTTGGGCTGTAGCACCTAATTTTCTCTTAACATGGGTTGCACATGGAGAAAAAGCCTCCTCACCTTGCTGGATACTAAAGCTGATGGGAGAAAAGAGTTAACTGAAGCAAAGTTGTTCTTTGAGCTTTTCTTTTGTTTCACAGGGTGATGCAGAACGGACTTGCCAAGAAGACAAGCTTTGGAGTGGCACAGTGCCAGTGTGCAGAAGTACGTTCTACCTGAGTCTGTCACTTAATGTTGGTCAAGGGTGATATCACACAACAGAAATCACTAATGCTCATTTTGCTTTATAACTCACACTGTCTGCATTTACCCCTAAACATTTTTGGTAAGTACCACTGATAACCCCTGATAACCACCTAGAAGGGTGGCAGAATTGCTGGTATGTGCAGGTAGTAGTGTGAAGGAAATCTCTACACCTTTGTGCCTTGCTCCTGTGCAGAGAGCTTCCAGGTTTAAATTGTTCTGATGCTTGAAGTCATGATTTCTGGGGTTACTGGGGACCTCTGAACATTAGTTGCCAGGAGTCACAGGTATTTAACATCCTCAAATGTAATTCTATGGATATCATTCTCAAAGATACCTCACTTCTGTGAGATGTCATCCATCACAGTGCTGAAATAGGAGTTTCTGCATAAATGCTTACATGGACTTCAGCTGCTGGCTGAAAGAGGCAACAGTTTCCTGAGGCTTCCTGCCACCACAGCCACAATAGATTTTTTTTCTTTTAGCAAGAAGTACCAAGCATGATTCTGCTCTGCTACTCAGGGGCAAATTCCTGGCAATGAGCAGACAACTGCTGTGTTCCTTCCTGTTTCTCAGAGTGCAACTTGTGGAGCAGCTGTGAACAGGACAAGCCATATACATTTTGCTTGATTGGAAAGTATTGCTTACTTTACAGGAATATCATGTGGACCCCCAGACATGATAGAAAATGGATCTGTTCAGGGAGAGGAGTTCCTGTTTGGCAGTGAAGTTTTTTACAGCTGTGACCCTGGCTTTGAGCTGCAGGGACCAAGCAGAAGGATTTGCCACGTTGACAAAAAGTGGAGCCCTTCCGCCCCTACATGCATGCGTAAGTAGCAAGCAGAGCAATGTGATGTCCAGGAAAGCTAGGGCAGAAGGAGAGTGTTTTGTCTGGCTCCCTCCCTGTCTTTCCCTCCAGCAGAGGGACTGTAAAAGGAGGAGTCAGAGGAAAAGCCAGCAGAGAAGTTCTCATTGGCAGTACCTCTCTGGTCTGAAGCAAGCTCCTTTTGGCACATTGAAATGGCACAAACATAGAGTCATGTTCAGGTCAGTAGGGTAGGAATGTGGCCTGCTGTATCTGACTTGCCTTGAATTGTGGTGTGCAGAGCCTTGGACATCATGTTCATCCCTGCGAAGCCAAAGCAAGTATATCCTGGCCACTCAGTATGTCTGGATGTCACAGCTGTGCGCCCAAGGATCAAATCTTGGCTCTCTATCAAGAAGACAACTAACTGAGGGAGCTTGAAAAGAAGGATTTTTGACTTATTTCATACAGCTTATAAATAAAATGCCAGTATTTATAGTCTTTACCAATAAATAATTTTCCTTCTTCTCATGCTGGTGTCATAGTCCTATGCCTTGCATTCTTCTCACTCACCTTTGGTGAATTTACTTGGTCTCCACAGTGTGGGACAAGGGTCAAGATTCTTCTTAATTACTGCCATTTCTCTTGAGCACATATTGAGATAATCTTCCACTGTAGGGGCACGAAAGAAACTGAAATAGCAGCCTCAGACCTGCACAGAAGACATATTCTGGATCCTCTGTTGGCTTGAAAATACCTCATATCTTAAGACACCACCAAATACATTTGGACACATTTTCAGGTGTCTGCAGTGTGAGCACCAGAAGAAAGGGCAGGGAAGGAATTGTATAACCTTTCTCCATGTAACAGTTCACAGCTTCTTTCTTGCTGTCTTTCCATTAACTCAGGGTGAGAACAGAGCTACCAGATAGTGTGTGACGCATAGAAAGAACAGTCTTCATTGTGTGTATAAAACCGAAACATTTTCTTCTCTCCTAGAAATTACTTGTGGGCTGCATCCCTCCATTGAAAAAGGAGAGGCCATTTCCACTGGAAGCACGTACAGAAGTAATGTAACCTTTGTGTGCAGCTCTGGATACCATCTTGTTGGGCCCCAGAATATCACATGTCTTGCCAATGGGAGCTGGAGTAAACCCTTGCCATTATGCGAAGGTAACTGGTTTCATGTCCTGGAACATTCCGGTCTGGGATAAGCAATAGCTCCTCCCTTATGCATGCATATGATACGATCCAGAGACTGAGCTGCTTCTGAGAAATGATTCTGTAATGTGGGGTTTCTGGAAAATGTGTCAGTGGCAAGAAACAATGATTTCCATCTTTCTGCCCCACTGACGGCAGTATGAAGTCATAAATGTGTCCTTGCTTCCCCATTTTGCTGGGGCTTTTCTCTATCACTGGGAGGAGCTTCTTCTCTAGGTTACATTTCCTCCCCAGGGCTACTGAATTTATGTTCTTCGTGATTTGTAAGTCTGTGGCGGCTTTAAACATACTGTGTTATTAATTCAGGAATTGTTGGAAGTCCGGGGCTAATATCAAGCTGAATTAATAAGACCCCTTCCTTTGCAGAGACCAGATGCAAAATTCCAGTTTCCTTGCTGAATGGGAAAGCAGTGTATGAAAACAATACAGTTGGCAGTACGGTAACATATGTCTGTGAGAGGGGATACAGCTTGGAAGGAGAGCCAGAAGCAGAGTGCACAGGAGATGGAAGATGGAGCAATCCCTTGCCTCTGTGTAAACGTGTGTGTTTGCTTTGTAATGGAAAAGTTTATGCAGAGGAACAACTGGAGCAGTTACTGATACAAGTTAAAGCATTAACTCCTCTGAGTGTATTTTTGTGACAGTAAAAGAACAATGTCTTCTGCATAGTTCCCTTTAGCTGGAAAGATGACATAAAATGGAGTTACTATAGTCAGCCACTTGATATATAGTAGAAGCAGGTGAGAGAATCATTTGGAGAAGGCAAAAGGGAGACTTTATTCCACAAGTGACATACTGACAGAGTATAAAGGGAAAAGTGCCAGACTCTTGCCAGAGTTGCATAGTAGTAGAAGGAAAAGCAATGGACACTAGTTGCAATAAAGAAAGCTCCTGTGAAGTTTTTGAAGAAACTTTTTACCATCATCAGACTCAAACAGATGAACAGAGAGCCAGCCAGAGAGGACTTTAAATCTCCATCCACAGAGTTGCTCAAATTTCAACTGCTCAGGTTCCAGAGCAACTTCTGACCTAGTTGGCCCTGCTTGGAGAACCAGGTTGGATTTAATGGCTGTATTAATTCTTCTGCTGTTCTGTGAAATAGCACATTACATACATGTACACTGTGCACACACACCCACAATAGCCTTCCTTGTTGCTGTATGTGTCTGTAACTAATTTTAAGACCTAGTGTAGTCTTAGGATGGTTAATTGAGAGATTTAATTTTTGTATTATAAAGAATTTATTCATTTTAGCATCAAGAAACTGGCATAAATCTCTGCTCTTTATAGAGCAAATATTTTCCACATTCATGATGAGATCAATAGACCATGCAAAAATAGCCCAGCAAGCTTACAGCCAGAAATAAATAAAATTAGAGAAATGCTGAACTCTAATGAATGTCACAGTAAGTCTCTAATCAAATGTCTGAGTTTTTGCTGCTGTTCAATGGTCCAGCCCTTCCGAACATGAAGTAGGATAGATGTGGTTTTCTTTTATAGAAAGGTTATGGTAAACAGGAAGGACAAGAGAGAATGGTTAAACAATAACAAGTAGGATATTTCTTATTTAAAACCTTAGTGTGTCCTCTCCTGGCATCAGCACAGTACAGTAGCAAACTAGGTGACAGCAGTGAATTAAACATTTTTTTATTATTATTTTATGACCCAAATCTCATAATATCAAATCAAATTACAAATTGGACTCATGCAGCATCCATTTCTATTGCTTTTCGTATGTTTTAGGCTTGAAATTTGCAGAAACTGTTCTAAAGTGTTCTCTCTTCCTTCTGGCTCTTTTTCTTCACTTCTTCTTTTCCCTCACACCCTTTCTTTGAACAGCAAACCCTTGTCCTGTGCCTTTCGTAATCCCAGAGAACGCCCTTCTGTCAGAGGTGGATTTTCATGTTGGTCAGAATGTATCCATCAGGTGCAGGGAAGGCTACCAGCTGAAAGGGCAGTCTGTGATCACCTGTAATGCTGATGAGACCTGGACTCCAGCAACAGCAAAGTGTGAAAGTAAGTGCATGACACACAGTTCCATGGGGATTGGTACTTTCCAGAGAGCTCTAAGAAGCTCTAGAGAGGAGCTGTGTCTTCTTTCTTTCTAACAGAGTTATTTCTTTAAAAGGATTCAGAGTATGTCTCTGTGGGTTGGTTCTTCAACAGTATTAATCCTACTATTTACTAGGTCCTTCTGTAAAGGTATTCTCAATTTACCTTTTGCAAGCCCAGGAGCTGGAATTGGTTGTTGGATACCCTAAATAACCTAAGAATGATTCCCATGAGATTATGGGTGATGAGATGAGCTGCAGAAAGAGGTGCTGCCATTTATTGCGTTTTTTTATACTGACAGAAGGCGTAGTGTCCTTTTGCAGGCATGTCTGAAGCATGTCCTCTTGGCTTCTTCCAAGCAATATTGCTTAGATTCATTGCATCACAGAATGGCTTGGGTAGGAAAGGACCTTAAAGATCATGTAGTTCCAACCCCTCTGCCATGGGCAGGGATGCCATTTACTAAATCAGGTTGCTCAGGGCCCCATCCAACCCGGCCTTGAACACTTCCAGGTATGGGGCATCCACAGCTTCCCTGGGCAACCTCTTCCAGCACCTCATTACTCTCTGGGTAAAGAATTTCTTTCTAATATCTAAACTAAACCTGCCTTCTTTCAGTTTAAAATCATTGCCTCTTGTTCTGTCTCTATATTCTCATATAAATACTTCCCTCCTTTTACTAAGACCCCTTAAGGTACTGGAAAGTTGCAGTGAAGTCTCCATGAGCCTTCTCTTATCCTTGCTGAATAATCCCAGCTCTGTTGGCCTGTCTTGGCAGGAGAGTTGCTCCAGCCCTCTGATCATCTTTGTGGACCTTTCTGTGGACCCGCTCTAACAGATCAATGTCTTTCTTGTACTGAGGACCGCAGAGAACAATGCAGCACTCCAAACAGGGTCTCACAAGGGCAGAATAGAGTGAGATAATCCCCTCTCTCACCCTGCTGGTCACACTTCTTTCGATGAAGCCCGAGATACAATTGACTTTTGGGGCTGCGAATGCACACTGTTGGCTCATGTCCAGCCTCTCACCAAAAAGAACCCCCAAGCCCTTCTCAGGGCTGTTTTCAGTGACTTCTTCTCCCAGTCTGTTCTCATGTTTGAGATTGCCCCGACCTGAGTGTAGCACTTTGCACTTGGGTTTGTTGAACATCATGGGGTTCTCATGAGCCCACCTCTTTAGTTTGACCGGATCCCTGGACTCCATCAGTGATTTACCACCAGAGGTGTGTCTCTGGCACCTCCCCTGGACAGCATTATGTCCAGGGTTAGAACCTGCATCATGTAGGCACTGCAGCTCACCAACATCTGGACGTTTTCTTTTGTTTAGAGATATCTTGTGGTCCCCCAGCTCATGTAGAGAATGCTCTGATTCGTGGTAGCTTCTATCAGTACGGAGACATGATCACCTATTCATGCTACAGTGGGTACATGCTGGAGGGGCCCCTGCGGAGCATTTGCTTGGAAAATGGAACATGGACAACACCACCTACCTGCAAAGGTAAGTCTTTTTTATTAACAGAAGGATATCTTAACTTAGCATAAGCACAGAGGTGTCATCCTAGGTGCAATAAAAATGAAAGTGAAATTTTTGCTAGTTTCAGTGCAGTCGTAGTTTCATTCAGGGCATTAAGGTTCTTGCTTTATTTCCAAGTTAAAGAGAAGGCCTCTGTAATTTTTTTCTTTAGTCCTTGCTAGTCTTAGAGTTTGTTTTGCTACCAGTGTTGTATCCCACACCTAGGACCTTTTCTCCTGATATCTTTTGTGAGAAAGTGACAGAACCAGTCATCTTTCTGACAAGCTGAGCTGTTTCAGAGAAGCACTGCCAGTCAGCTTTTCACTGTCAAAAATCAAACACTGCAGAAACCAAAACAGAACAAGTGGGTGCTTAGTCCCTCACTATGTTTAAAGTGTGGCAGCTCCTGAAAATCAATTAGCAATAAAACGTAGATTGATACAGCTTGCTAAATAATAAAACACACTAAGCACTCTAGATAATTCATAGGTTTAACAGTATACCAAAGTCCAGCCTTTCTACGCTTGGCATACCAGCAGGTATTTGTAATTTTTTGGTCTGTGGAGCTAAAACATTCACTTGTTTAAAGCAAAGAATTAACTCTTCCATACAGAAGATTCAAATAAATAAAAAGTTTTGAACAGAAAATGGGGGTAACAAACACGAAGCAGAAGAGACAACAAACTCAACAAAAAAAACATATGTAAGCATATTCAAATACTAAGTTAAATTCATGGATGAGACATAGCAAAAGAGTTCCAGGGTCATAGGGCTTTGGTGGAAGAGATCTTGCCATCTGCTGTTTCCGTATCAGAAGCTTGCTTTGGCCACCGCAGCTGGGTAGCTGTGGAGCAGTGAGTTAGCTGCAACCTGAAGTCTTATTTCAGATTGTGGAACAGCCACCATATGACAAATTGAGCTTTAGGTATTCTGTTTAGAAAACCTTACAACACAGCAGTGGCCAGTCACAAGCAGCCCCATTCCTGTTCACACAGAAGAAGAAAAGTTCAAGGACACTCACTCAATTGGGAACACTGGAGTTATAATCAGAATTTACAGGTCTGCCTCTCCTCCTGCAAGTCTCAGCTCCTCATGTCAAAACAGAAGCAACAGCTCTTCCTTCCTCAGAGAATTTCTGTTTAGGTCAGAAGCCCTTTGGAGATAGAGGATTGTATACTGTGCTAAGCCTGGCTAATCATGAACCACTCAACAGTTTTTTTATATGAATTCTGACAGCAAAATATTATGAATGCTGACACCTAAACAAGTTGAGTTGCCCTACTCTATGAAAGCAGGCACTTAGTTAAATTCAATGTCTTGCCTAAAAATCGTGGATCAGTAGAGCATTTTGAGGAGAACCAGAACCAAAGAAGTGGGCTTGCAACTCCTGACTATTTCAGGAATAGAGCAGCTTCTCCTGAAAAACAGGTTTGTCTTGGTTTTGTGACTATGGCTTGCCACAGCCATGAAGAATTACCCATCAATCAGCCAAGTAGAGAAGATTGGAAGGAAAAGCATCTGAGTTACTTCCGTTGTCATTATATATCCAAAAGTTCTGCTGTAAATTTACACTCTCAAGGCACCAGGCTGTTTCTGAAAAGTTTGTATTTCTACACTGTGATGGCTACAGAATTCAAGGGATCTCTGCATAATAGCTACTTTACTTAAGCTAGAATTCATTAGCAAACTTATTTAGATATTATCTGTTCCGATTGTAACACTTCGGATTGTTCAACTGTACCTTTAATATCACCAGCTTTACTTTTTATTCTTATTTAATATTTATTAGTTACAACGAACCACTGTACTTTATGCCAGGGGATGTAGCTGCCTGCTAGGAAAGGTTCATGCCTCTGGTTACCAGCAACCAGGAAGGGCTCTTCTGCAAAGCACTCTCAAACATGTTCTGTTTGCAACACTGCAGAGTCTTCTGGGACTGTTCAGAGGAATAAGTATTAGGGAAAATTATTTTTAAAAAATGAAGTGAAGAGGTGGACAGATGATGAGAGTGGAAAACAAAGCAGGAAAACCTGTGTATGAAGGGAGAGGAATAACAATTTCCCTCCTCTTCTCACCTAAAAGGGGAACTAAAAAGAGCTAAAGATGTTTCTGAGAGGACTGTCCTGCATTTTGATGACACATGTCAAAGTGATCTTTCAAAACTGCTTTATAATTCATGTGAGTGATTTTCCTAACAAAAGTCCTACAGGACCCAAGCCTTTGTGGTCTACATCAGAAACAACATGAAAGCACTCTTTGTAATGACTCATGCTGCATTTCTTGTTTATGGCTGTGTGAGTTGATTATTAACATGTCCTAAGCCTGCTTGAAACACTCTGTCCCGGTTGAACAGGTTAGTTAACGTAAATATTATAATTAAAAAGCAGATTTCTTTAGCTTCTTTGGAAGAGCTCTCACCACAGCTGCACTTGCCTGAATCACCACTGGTTAGAGGTTGCCAGCCAGATTCTGATCTGAGTTTCAGGGGTGAGAAGTATTAGCCTGGATCTGCTGATTGTAAATATCTGCAGGACTTGTCAGGCTGCGCAGATGCACACAGCTTACCTGACTCCAGTTTCTTCTTTCTGAAGTGCTCTAAAATCTGTCTTGTCTCTTTACCCTCTTCCACATCTTGCTGGCTTTGAGTGGTCGGTGTGGAGCTGTCAACCAGGAAGTTCGTACCCCATCAGCAAACAAGAACATTATGAGAGGGAAGCTGGGGCCTGAGGAAATTGTTTGCTTGCAACCACCAGGAAGTTTTTTGCAAAGCTGAGAAGAGATAACAGATTTTTTTTTCCCCTTCTGACCCATGTTTGTCTTGCAGCAGTGTAATGCTTTTGTGTCCTGTGAAGATAAATTTACAGGGGGATTTCAAAAGATTGATACCATGGTTGTGAGATTTACTACCAGTAACTAAAGTCACAGTTGATGGTTCCTTTTCTCTCCCCAGCACATCAGGACTGCATTTGCCCTGCTTGCTTTTACAATAGCAAAAAAAAAAAAAAANTCCAGTCCCAAGCATTTTTCTAGTTTAGTCCGTTGATAAGAATAATCCCCACAGCTACAGACAAATAGTCTCTGCTTGCCTAAATTGGTGTATAACAAGTGCACACCTAGGGATGATACTGCCTCATTCAGTTTCACAACCAGGACCTGGGCAGAAATCCAGGAAAAGCCTATCTGTTCCTGACATCTGATTGCTGAATGGCATGGAGTTGCCATCCAAAGCAATTTTTGTAACTCATTAAATATCTGCATCTTCTACATTGACCAAGAGAAAATACATTTCAGAGAACTTATTTCATGGACTTTGAATTTAATGTGGGATATCATTTACACATGAATCTTTTATCTCACATCCCATTATACATTTGTGGAATATTGTTTAAATGGTGTAGATCACACAAAGCTTTAAATGGTTTTTTCATTGCACAAAAGAAATCTGTTTGGCACACTGTTCTGCTTTAGTCAACACCCAGAGACAAGCTATCTGTATAGTAATAGATACTTTTACAACAAAAATTTTCAAAATCACTGTTAAAATATTGCAAATTATGTTAACCTTTCAGAGGTCTCTTCCCATTCTCATTATCAGCTGACACTTGATGGGAAGGCTCTTGAGATTGAAAAATAAGATGGCAGTACTTTGGCCTCAGTTCAACAGACTCTAAGCTGTAGCTTGCATCTTGGCATGGCTTAGCTCCAGGAGTGACTCAAGTTTGCCTCTCTGAGGGAAAGATTTGCATTCTTTCCAGTGTGGGTTTCAGCTCTGAACAGTATTTCAGTGTGCCAATCCACTGTTTGCATTTAATGCTAATATTGAACAAGATCTGAAACACTCAAAGCTTAAATGCATTTTTTGGTCACCTAATAACTAATTAAAGATAGGATGCAATTAGCAGTTCAGATTGAGTTTCCTGAGATTACTGTCAGTCTGATTACTTATTTGTTCTGTAGTATTGTCTTGAAGGCGCGGTTTTTCATTTTCCCTGCATAGCATGTACACCAACATGATGAAGATTGTACTTCCTCCAAAGATCTTTGAGAATAACATGTTTGTGCATAGCTTTCACCTGATTTTCTAAAGTAGTCCTGGTTTCCCTGGGTGTATGAGACAAGATACAGTGCAGTGTTATAGAAATGACAATGAAGTCCAAAGTCTGTCCACTCCAGACAACATATTGGCCCAATATGATGGAGTCCACTCCAAATTCTTCACTTTTATGATCGGGTGCTTATTAATAGGAATGCAAGCCAAGGAGCACCAGTCAGCATGAATGCTAAGTGAGGTTTCTAGTCACACTTTGAGTTCCACAGATGAACACTTTCTGTGCCACTGCTGCACCCTTTTTGGTCACTTCTCCTTATGCTGGATGATAGTGCAGTAAAAATTGCTTGTTCTACCACACAGTGTTAATCTTACTTTAGACACACTGTATATTATGCCAGATGGCATTATCTTAGTGTTTCATACCAAGGTTAGAAGAAAGCTTGATTCTATTCCAGAGCCAATTCAGAAGGCCTGGGGGAGGGGGTGAGGAGGGTAGTAGGTTTTTATGGTGTATTGTATGGGTATTTTCATTTTGTTTTACAGAAGTTAGTGGGAAAAGCAGATAGAGCATAGTGTCAGCGTTGCAACATTTTCTAAATTATTTATTCCACTATAAATAGGTCTACATTTTCATTCTTTCCATGGACAATTTTTTGATTGTCTTAATGGTTCCCACGCTCTTGCTTACAGTACCTAATCAAATGCAGAGAGCCAGGAGATGATGTAGCCCTTGAAATCAAAATCAAGCAAAGTTCAAGTTTGTGAACTTCACTGCATTTGTTTGTTCTGCTCTAAGATTTAAACCTGCAAAGACCTGTGAAAGATGCTGAGTTGCTAGTCTTCGAATTCACTGTCCTGAGTTAGTAATGAAATCGTGCTGTTTCCAGCTGTCTGCCGGTTCCCATGCCAGAATGGTGGTATCTGCGAGCGACCCAACGCTTGCTCGTGTCCGGATGGCTGGATGGGGCGTCTCTGCGAAGAGCGTACGTATATCATCCCTAACTGTAATATCTAGGGTGTTGTAGGTAAGACAAGTGAATTTACTGCAGTGAACCAGGTGGGAAAATAAAAAGGCGTAAGAGCCAAAACCATAAAAATCATTAATGTAGTCTATTTGACAGTTGAAAGAGATCAGAGAGGTATATACTTACGGCTTGTTCCTGGAAAAATAACCATTTCCTGACATCTTCAAAGCAAAACAAGCGCTATTTAAATTGATGTGGTTTTGTTTCTGGGTGCTCTCTCACTGCGGTTGAAGAACACCTTGTTTCAGTTCTCCAAAGTCTGTTTCTAATAGCAATTCCTGATAGTTTTGGGGAACAAACAGAGATTAGAACAGAAGAGATGTGACTAGTCTGCTGGTGGGTGCATTAGTTTCTTGGCTTCCATTTTTATCAGTCTGTGGTTATGAACCTCAACAGTTCATGTTCAAATAATGCAATGTGTTACCTTTTCCATGCTATCCCTGCTGGCCTGTGTATTTGTACCTCACAAATTCTAGACTGGCTTTTCCTGTCATGGATCTCAGAATGGTTAGAGAACTGGATCTGTTCTCACTGAAACGAGCCAAATCTGACTCTTGGCTCTGTCCATAATTCCTTGGGTGACATTGAGGATGCCAGTTTGAGCCATTTTTCTCTTTTTCCTCATGGTGGTCTTAGCATAAGGAATTTGGGAGATGTAACCCTTTCAGGCTGGCATAGCTGCTGCATGAGGAGCCTTATTACTGTACACATGGTAAGGCATGGGTCTGTGTGGATGGAAAAGGGAAGTACCCTAGTGTATTTAGTAGTCAGTATGGCCCTGATGTAAGGCTTTATCGTGTCCAAGAACATCTACAGCAGGGGTGGTGTCACTGTCCCTGTATCTGAGTCACTGCCCCTGAGTATACATGGAAACCTACAAAAATTGTGCACATTCTCATCTAGTTCTTGGAGAAGAATATGGTTCATTTAAGATGTATCATATGTTAAAATGGTCCTCTGAATCTATCTCTGCAGCTTTCAAGTCTTCTCTGCGACAGTGTTGGTTGCACATGGCACAAATTAGTGGTAGATACAGAATGAGAGCAAGAGGTTCAGCAAGTTTTGTCTTTTTGCATTTATGGAAACCCCAGCCATTTGGTACATTTACACAGCCCCTCTTTTTCTGTCCCTATGCCTGTCAGTATCAGCGCAGCCCTACACACAACTCAGCCCTGTAAGTCTCACAGTTTCAGCAGAAGATGATTGCACCCTGTGTCTGACAAAATTGTGTTTGGCATCCCACAACTGAGTTTATCAGTTTCATCAGTAATGACACTTGAAGCATTCTCCAGAGCCAGCCATTTCATTTATGATCCCAGCTGTTTCAATTTGTCATCCCGGTTCAGACTGGCAGCTGACCAGCCAGGTCACACTTCATGCAGATACAGGCACTATCTTTTTTTTTTTTTCTTTGCCATGGATAGATAGAAGAGGGGAAAAGAATTCACACAACTGGTCAGTGCAACACCAATTTTGCATTGCTTCTCAATCAAGGTGCACCAGTGAACAGAAAAGACAGGCTTAGTCTTTGAAGTTAAGGGCCTGTTCTGGAGGCCCAAGGAATTTTTGAGTGCTAGCACTGAGCACTGATCTGTCAGGATCAGGCCACGGTAAGACCACTGACAGAATTTAGTCACTTTGTAGTTCACAGTACATTTCACAAAAAAGATAAGACTCATCTTCCTGACAGAGTCCTGACCATTCTAAAAAACATGCAGGGTACTGGAAGTTTAATGATGTAGGAAAGTATTTCTCAGTGGTAAGGGTTAGTCCTATGAGGTCCATGGAATTTCGTAATTATTTTCTTATCCAGGCTGACTTCACCTGCTTAACTTGACCTCTGCTCTGCAGCATAAGAGGAAGAACCCCTGCCTTAGTCTTCTGCACCCCCCAACCCCCC